>CAUYQU010083693.1:0-57209 GCA_963574635.1 Cheracebus regulus
CTACCAGTTTCTTCTTCTGCTATCTATGTCCCAGAAGGATGCCCGCCAAATGTCAGTCTGATCTCTCTTTTATGAGGTGACTCTTTGGAAATATGGGGGTCAGGGAGCTGCTTGAGGAGACAGTCTGTCCTTTATAGGAGCTCAGGTGCTGAGTTGTGAGCTCCGTTGTCCAGTCAGAGCTGCTGGGCAGGTACGTTTAAGTCTGTTGCAGCATAACTCATATACCCCTTTTTTTTCCCCCGGGTGTTCTGTCTCAGGGAGTTAGGGCTTTATTTATGAGTTTCCAGTGTGCTGCTGCCTTTTTTTCTTTTCTTTTCTTTTCTTTCTTTCAAAGTTCTTCCTTTGAAAGTATGCCCCCTTGTGGACCCAGGAAGAGCATACATTCCCTCACTTACTGTTTGTTCTGTTCTTTCTTCTCTCTCACTTTCTCTTCTTTCTCTTTCTTTTTCTTTCTCTCTCTCTCTTTCCTTCTTTCTTTTCTTCTTCTTTCTGCCTTTCTTTCTTCCTTTTTCCTTCCTTCTTTCCCTTCCTTCCTTCCCTCCTTCCTTCCTTCTTTCCTTCCTTCCTTCTTTCCTTCCTTCCTTCCTTCCTTCTGCCTTTCTTTCTTTCATCTTTCTTTCTGCCTTTCTTTCTTTTTCTTTCTTTCTTTCTTTCTTTCTTTCTTTCTTTCTTTCTTTCTTTCTTTCTTCTCTCTCTCTCTCTCTTTCTCCTTCGACTCTTTTTGTTTGTTTGCAGACAATGACTTGCTCTGTCACCCGGGCTGGAGTGCAGTGTAGTGATCATAGCTCACTGCAGCCTCAAACCCCTGGACTCAAACAGTCCTCCTGCCTTAGCCTCACAAGTAGTTGGAATTGTAGGTGCTTTCTTAAAAAATATTATTACAAAAGGTTTCAATTAAGCCTTTTCATACTTGTAAAGTATTATCTAATTTATTGCTTATTCTTTACCACAACATTCAAAGTCTGGCTTTCAAAACTCTTTATTGTTGAAAAATAAACATACAAAGAGACAGAGCATCCTTCCTGACTTTCCAAAAACAAAAAAAGCCTAACTGAGAGTTTCTCAGAGGTTTAAATATGTAACACATATATACGTGTACATATTTTTGCATACATATGTGTATATATTTTGTACATATATAAAATATATATATATATACATGTGTGCCTCTGTTATTAGCTTTATGCTGTGTAAGTGTTTATAGATGGTTGCTTAAATCCCTTCAGGTCATAAACATGTCCTTAAACAATCTTAGAAAGTAACAGCAATACAACAAAAGCAACAGTGGACATTAAAACTGGAAAAGAAGCTTACATACATCCCAGCCTTGCCTTTGATTTTGACAAGGAAGAAATAAGACTACCATAAGTTACCTGTATTGACCTATGTAACCCAGAAGGAAATCAGACTTTAAATCTAATTCTTCTGACATGGATATAAATACACTACTGTATGCCAGGTGAAAAACAATTTATTAGTTCACCGAGAAAAAGTATGCCATTAATTTCTAAAATCATTTGAATCTTACAGAAGAAAAATGGGTTAATCTAGGTGGCAATTTTAAAGATTTTGTTTAAAAAATCAACAGTCAAATAATCTCAGACATTTTTTTATTTTCATATTTTCCTGTACCTCCATTTAGATCAAAATGGCTAATCGTCTCTTGGTTTTAAAGTCATAGCACACATTTAAATTTTGCTACCATAAAGATAGTTTTTCATTGCTTGGAGAATTAAATCAATTACCAGAGATTAATACATTTTAACCTTCTAAGATATGCCACCTAATCCTAAATTTTGAATTGTATTTTCTGTCTTAACATTTAGCCTTTGATGCCAGATGACTAGAACATTTACTGGTAGGAAATACTCCAGAAAATATTTGTAAAACTATCATGCTCAGAGACAGTATCCATCTTTTGCTTCCATCAGGTTTGTTTTATTTCTCAACATCCTAGGGTAACTTTATTTTTCACACTCCTTTGTGTGGTTAAAAAAACAAAAAGCCACAGCCAAATGACAATTAAGAATAACAAATCCTGAGTATAAATTCCATCTTGACCCACAATCAAATGAGTTTTATTGGGAGAGTCATTTCCCAAATCTTTCCTTGAATATAATCTAAATGTAAAATACAGGAATAACCAAATTCACTATGTTATAAGAAACAGGCTGATAGTTCTTAATGATTAATATTTCATTTTATCATTTGGAGAACAAGTCCTCTGGCCCAATTAGCCAGAGGCATTTATCTTCGTGGAGAGTCTGGCAGACTAGGATTTATTACAAAAGTAATTTTTTAAATGTCATATTCAGTTTTTCCATATATAAATTGATGAAACAAGACACTGGATGTGAGGATTAAATAATGTTGGACAAATAAATTCTTTCCCAAATTTACTTAACTTTCTTATCTTCTCAGTACCTTGTATAATGCTGACATTAAGGCTTTGAGGATATGTTACTCTATTGAACACAGTTTTAACATGATTTTTTTAAAGCAAATATGTTTTCATCGTCTTGAGAATTAATGGAAGGAAAGAAAGATACAAGGAAGAAGAGTGAAACAATTAGAGATGAGTAGACATTTTTCTTTTCAGTCTTTGGTTTGGTAAGCAGGAGATATGGTACATGATGGAGTTAAGTGTAATGATAAAAAAAAATAACATGTACTCTCTTTGTCAGGAATAAAGACAATTAACTCTTGAGTCACCATGTATGAAGCTTAAATGCTCACCATATATGAAGCAAAAATAACTTGACAAAAGTCTGTGGACCTGAGGTTACTTTCTCTCAGTTTTCCTTTTCCTCAGTTTTCATCAGGCATGGATGCTCAATTGTTAGGCAGTTACCTCTCCATAAGGTACATTTTTTAAGGGAATATATAAAGATTGGGAGAAGACTGACCAACAGGAATGAATGGGACACTGCAAAGATAATCTCCAGTCTGAGTCAGTGGGAACCAAAGTTGAATGGAGTCAGCCAGAGAAAGCTGTTAGGTTCTGTCTGAGCCATGAGTTGAGTATCCTGCAGAACTTTTCCATGAGTACAGTAGCCAAGATGGCAGGTGGACCAGAGGATCCAGATCAGTTGGAATATATATCATGCTATATTTCCTCTGCTGAGTTTCTCCAATGAGAAAGAAAAAGAAGAGGAAAATGTAGGTAAAGTGTCTTTTAAAAATTCCCACAACATGGAATTCCTCAAGAAATAGAACACTCTTTATTTAAGCCTAGGTCTACAGCCCTTTCCATTATACTTTGGGTATTTGTAAGAACCCGTGTATCTCTGATCAAGCTACATTATCTCTGAATTATTGTTCAGCTCTAAATTTCTATGAAATATTTTATTTATATTTGTTAGGGATGAAATGAAAATTTTAGACATAACCTTTGTCCTAATAAGTTTACTACTTATTTAAGACAAAGCAGAGACAAAAAGACCTATTATATAAGTATTAAGGCAAAATTGAACACCAATAATCACAATAACAAAAGAAATTAAGAAGACAGAAAAGCATAACTATTTAATATGAGTCATGCAAAAAGATGGATATTAAAATTTTGGTATAAGAATAATTTATAAACATTTGAAGTACTGTGTAAGGAATGTTAGGAGACAAACCTTGACATATTTGCTTATTTATACAACTCAATACTGTATGCTAGAAAAAATGTGGTGCAGTGGGAAGTCAGAAGTAAATAAAGCAAAAGGAAAGTCCTGTCCTCAAGAAGCTTATAGTCTAAGCTTAAGAGAGACTAAACACAATAAACAAAGTAAGCACAAAGTAAGTTGGATTAGTGTGTTTGGAGAGTGTTCATAATGAAACAATTGTTACAACTGTAATAGAGACATGCATCTCTCAACAGGCTTATGGTCTGAGAAATGCATCATCAGGCAATTTTGTCACTGTGTGAAGATAATAGAGTGTTCTTACACAAACTAGACCTGATAGCCTACTTACACCTAGGCTATATGTGATAGCCTATTACTTCTAGGGTACAAATCTATACATCATGTTACTGTACTGAATATTATGAGAAGCTGTAAGACAATGGTAAGTATTTGTGTATCTAAACATAAGAAAGGTATAATAAAAATGCAGTATAAGAGTTAAAACGTAGTACACCAGTTACTATGAATGGAGATTTAAGGACAGAAAGTGGTTCTAAGTGAGTCAGTGGGTGAGTGGTGAGTAAATATGAAGGCCTAGGACATTACTGTATATTTCTCTAGACCTTTTAAACACTGTAAACTTAAGCTACAGTAAATTTTAAAATAAGGGAATTTTCTTTATTTAATAATAAAATTAGCTTACTGTAATTGTTTCACTTTATAAACTTTTAAATTTTAACTTTTTGATTCTTTTGTAATAACATAGCTTAAAACACAAATATGTTATACAGGTATACAAATATATTTTTCTTTCTTTATGTCTTTATTGTATAATTTTGGTTCTAGTTTTAAATGCATTTATTTTATTTACTTTTTAACTGTTCGTTAAAAACTAAGACACAAGCACATATATTAGCCTAGGCCTACATAGGGTCAGGATCATCAATATCACTGTGTTCTACCTTCACATCTTGTCCCACTGGAAGACCTTCAGGGACAATAACAGGCATGGAGCGTCCATCTCTTATGTTAATAATACCTTCTGCTCGCACACCTCCTGAAAATATGCCTAAGACTGATTAACGGTTAACTTTAAAAAATATAAGTAGAAGTCTAAAATAATAAAAATATACTATACATAAATGAGTAATATAGTCTATTATTATTATTGAATTATTATTATAAAATACATAAATGAGTAATGTAGTCTATTATTATCAAGTATTATGCACTGTATGTAATTGTTTGTGCTATATTTTTATAGAACCCACAGCTCAGAAGGTTTATTTACAACAGCATTGTCATAGTCACATACGTAATGCATTGTGCTAGGACATTACAACTACAAAATCACTAGGAGATAGAGATGTCTCAGCTCCATTATAATCCTGTAGGACCATAGTTGTATATGCAACCCATTGATGACAGAAACACACCTAGTTATAAATAAGGCTGGAAGTATGGGAGACTAGTAATTAATACTGAGACAAAGTAGGGTTCCTGAAGGGGAAAGCAATAAGATATTAAACTGTAAACACTGACAATGAACAGACTTTTCAGTGTGCTAATGATTGGGCTCTGTAGTTTGGATTTTGTGTAATAGGTAGTGTGGAATTACTAAAAAGTTCCAATCAAGGGAGTGGCATATTTAGACTTCTATTTAGGAAGAAATATCTAGCCAGGACCAACAGAGAAAGGATAGAAATTTTAAAAATTACTGGAGCCCAGTTAAATGTACATAGCAATGCAAGGTTACGTAAAGATCTTTTGCTATTTCATATTACCGGAATTCCCCTTAAAAAGTTGTTACAGAAGAGAAACTTGCTCTCGACATTCTCAAATTTTGTAGAAATATCTGCAGAATGGGCAGGGGGATAAAATCAGGAAGACAAGAAACCTTGGTGATAATCTATTTGTTCATTTAAATAAACAAATTAATTTGTGAATTTGAATATATCACAAATGAATTTGAATAAATGTCGTACAGCTATATAAACAACTTTCTCACAAAATCTTCTTTGAGTACGTGTGATGTACCAGGAATATGGTGAATGCTAGGAAACCATGATTAAGAAGACATGATAATCCTCAGGGGAGATGAGAAATTCACACAATATCCCTTCAGTGTAGGAAGGAAAGGATAGAAGTATGTTTTGAAGCAAAAGAGGAGGAGAGAAGAGAAAAGGTGATTCATTATGCCTCTGGGAGGAAAAGGAGAAGAAAAAGCTTATTCCCAAGATATTTATGATTAAGCTGAGTCTTTTAAAATACTAAAAAAAGATTAGCAATGGGGTAATAAAATGTCCACTAGGGAAAAGGTATCAGATAGGTAAAAGATAAGAAGTTTAGAGTAGGGCATTATTGGTGGAAGGAACTACCTTGATAAAGGCTTTTAAGCCAAAAAATGGGTTTGTCTACAACTGTTGCTGAGGAAATAGAAAATAAAGCTTTTCTATGAAAATAATAATACATAAGGAATATATCATTGCTAGCAAAATCAGCCATAGTGAAAGAATTTTTGATGTGTCTAAGTGAACATTTGCAACCTAGAGTTGAAATACAATGATTGAATCATGGAAGAGCAGTCAGGAACGGAGATTAAAATGTAGGATTTAATTGTGCAGGAAGAAACATAGGAAATACTTCTTTTATGCTTAAAATTAAATATTTTTAAATCATTTTACTTCTCCCAGTGTCATAAGCCCTGGAATTAAGTGAAACTTCTAATTAGGTTTGGCAATGAGGCAAATGATCTGTATCTCCATTTTTATTATTATATTTTAGCTTACTTCTTTTAACTCACAGAAAAAAAAATAGAGGTCATTTAACTTTTTTTTCCTAATTCTACTCTTTAAACTATATTACAGTTCAAATTATATTATCTTTTATATTATAGATTTATAACCCTTAAAAATCAGTATTTCACACTACCCTATGATCTGAAGTAGCAAAGGGAGAAATATTTTTTTCTCAGATATTTTTTGCTTACATAAACATTTTAAAATTCTTTTTTTGCCTTTGCCAGAAATCCCTTTCACATAGAATGAAATTATGATTTTATAAAATTAGGAATAAAATACTAAAGGAAATCTCTTACAGATGTTTATACTGAAATAAAACATACGCAGTTTCTAGTTAAAATTCATCATATTATAATTGTCTAGAGAATGTTCTATAGGTTAGAGCTGTTTAAAGGTTGAATTGGACTTCTTCAGGAGGTAATGAGTGTCTCATTAGGGAGGAACAGAATGAATTTAAAACATATGGTGACATTTATGAGTGTAGAGCTCTAAGTGAAATTATTTGTTCAACATTACTCAAGTGATTTGGACTTAAGTCTTTTTTAACTACATGAACTCTGTCTTTTACATATAAAATATTTAATATTCATCAAAGTAACGATGTGATTTTTCATTAAGTAATGCTTAGCAAGCAAAAGTGAATACTCTCCCTCAAATAAACAAACTAATATTCCTTCTTCAAGAATTATATAAAATTTAGAAAAAGCACAATTGTTAACTTACCATTGTATTTTTCTTTGTCCCAGAAAGTTTTGTATCTGAAAATCAAAGTTCTTTTAATTAAAGTACTCTATCCGAATCTAGATTATACTTTTATAGTAAGATATTGAGTGGCTGCAGTTACTCTTTCAGAACTTGATACTTTAGAGTGAGCAGAAAATTCTTGAAACTGTTTGGGCATGTCCTTGGGCTGATTTAAACCTCTTGAGGTTAATGTAATAGAAACAGATTTGCCTTGGGACTGCTAAAAGTGTCTCCTCCAGCTGTTTTTTATTGGTCAACTGCTATCCTGAGAACAGAGTGACTTATGGAACAGATGCTTAGAAATTTTTTTGTTCACTCCAGTGTAATAAGCAATGCAGCATTGAAGGGGGAATGCTAGATCAGTTGATGACTATGGGAGTAGTCTTGGCATATAATTTTTTAAACTTATTTATAGTAACTTTTTTTCTATTTATTCAGTCAACACATATTTGTATGTACTCTTTCAGGACCTAGGAAAATAGGGGTGAAACGTTTCATTCCTAAAAAAACCCCAAAACAATAGACACAAAAATTATTTTTTGGGGAAGTGAAAATATTCTTTTTGGTACTATAATGATGAATACATGTCATTATACATTCAGATCCATAGAAGGTATAACACCAAGAGAGAACTCTCATGTAAACTATGTACTTTAGGTTATTATGATTTGTCCATGTAGGTTCAACATTTATAACAAATATACCACTGTGGAGGAGAATGTTAATAAGGGAGGAGGCTATGTATGTGAAGGAATCTTCTCAATTTTCCTGTAAATCTACAACTTCTCTAAAATAATATTAAAAATTTAATGGTAAGTCTTCTGAATTATGTAAAATAGGGTGATGTGGCAGAGAATATTTGAAGTCTGTTCTAGCTAGATTATCAGAAAAAGATTTCTTGATATTTGAGTTGGAAGGAAAGGTGTGTAAAGACCTGGGGACATGTGTGGAAGCTTTCCAAGAAATAGACATAAATCGAAAAGCTATCACATAAAAATGTGCTTGGTCACTTTTAAAGACAGAAAAAGGCCCATTGAGCCATACTTTAAAAAGGTGAAGAGTAGTTAGCGAAAGACCTTCCATGATGTGATAACTTCAATTTTATTCACACTGTTATGAAACCGTTGGATTTTAAATATGTGAACAGTGAACATATGATTTATTTCGCCTTGTAAAGTTGAATCATGTGGGGCAGATGTGGAGTCAAGCTGTTCAGTACAGAGACTCTTGCAGTAAAAAGTTCGGGTAAGAGCTATTGGCAACTTGGATAGGGTTGTGACGTTGAAGAGAATAACAGATCTGATTCAGAATATATTTTGGACACTGAGCCAGCAGAACTTACACATTGGATAAGAAATTTAAAGGAAAAGAATAAAATAGAGTTACTCTTAGATTTTTGGCTTTAATATTAAGTGAAGTGAATCTGAGGGTAAAGTAGATATATGTGTGTGTGTGAGACATTGACCACTACCTGAGGAAGTCTGGCCTGCAGACCCTGACTCAATGACAGATGAATGAATGCACTCCCACACCTGGTTCAGTGTTACAACTGGGCTAGGGATGACTGTTGGCTGCTTTCAGAGGGCAAAATGTAACCATTTGATCAAGATTCCCTGTTCATCCACACTTTTATTCCCCAGATGTTACAATAGAGCTTCTAAGTGAACACATTTGTGGATAATTAACATGGTTAAGAGAATGGTTTCAAGACTGATAAAAGCTTTAGGTTCTGGGGCCCAGAGTAAATACTATTAACAGATAATTCTTCTTTGATCTTCCCCTGAGAGGACCAACCCAGTACAAGATTTACATGAGTAAACAGAGTGGAGATAAAGGGATGTGGAGTAAGCAGACTTAAACTTGGAAGACCTTTCATCTTCCCTATCTCTTTCCTGTGCTAATATTAATTAGGCAGCTGCTTTCAGCATGCCTCAATAACAATCTATAACTTTCTTAATAGTTAGTATCTTACCAGCCACCCTGATTGAATATCAACATGTGTGGTGGATGAGGGAATCAATAACTGAAACCTTGAGATGCTTGTAGACATCTCAATAGCATACATTGACTATTGGCTACACTACTGTGGAACTTGGGAAATGAAGAGTGACTAGGAATAAGTTAGGCTGTTATGACATTGCAGAGAACTAGAGAAGATTTTGGTCGTGAAAGAGAGAGTAGTCAATTATTTCAAATGCAGTTGGTAAGTAAGAGGGGTAAATTTGCCCATTTATTTGACAAGATAATATTGTTGGTGAGTCCATTGACTTTAATCAGTAACTCAACTACACTAATTAAATATTTTGGACTGAGAAATCTTAACTCCTTTATGATTATCAAAAATGCAGTAATAGTAATAATAATCAGTAAAGTTATTTAAAAAAATAACACTTTCAGAAATACCACAAACATTCTGTGAAAAGGATGGCTAAAAAGGACATGTGTTTCCACAATCACAGAAACCAGTCTGTCTCTTGTAGTCATCTTTATATTACTATCCAAAGTCAGGAATCTCACACAAGTACAAGTAACTGGGGAGCCATTTCATGAACACCAGACATCATTTTCAGTTTGATGCATACCAGTAAATTTTTGGAAGTGGAAACAAAGCAGCAACTAGCTCTTACAGAAGTCATTTGACAATCTAAAGAAGGGAGATTCTGTGGTTGTTAGGCATTTGACATTTTTTCTGTATTTATGCTTTATCATTTATTATTTCTGATATTAACTGTGAACTGAAAAAGATTAAATTTTCTTACTTATGGGAACATAAATATGGGAGAGTAGAATTAAATTATCTTATTATGAATATCAATAAATAAACCATCTTAAAGAGAATAAACTACATAGGTTATTATAACCTGAAAAGACATGGTGCCTGTCTAATTCTATGTTAAATTATAACTAAAGAGATTAACTTCTCTTGGTACATTTTGATCAAATATTCTCATAGTTAATTACCAACTGTAAGGAATCCTGGAGTCCTCTATACAAATGCAGTACAAATTGGTATACCAGCCTTTTGTTAAAAATGTTTAATTAGTTGATCTTTTTAGTTGCTGAATTCTGCTTTCTATGATAAACCTTTAGTTTCCTTAAGGATGCCACAATGAATTTTATCCCATAGCTCCCGCTGTTAAAAAGTAAATTTGTGGAGCAGATAGAATCTGTACCACTTCTGTTTTTATTTTATACATGGGTGAGAGTTCAGGCTGAAAGACAAAATAAAAGATGGGTGACCAGAAATTCTTGCTCTAATTTTGAACGTTTTTGTAATCCCTAGTAAGTCACCTAACCTCTCTAGAAGTCACTGTCTGAAGTAGTGAAGACAAGAAAGAAAGATACAGGCTTTCTATCTTTCAGAGACAGGGGCAAAATAATAATCGAGGTTTTTGAATGAAAATGGAGAGAGGCTGTCTCTTTACAAGTAAAGAAATAAAATGTCTGTGATTCTGAAAAATTAATATACCTATGGAAATAAAAGCCTTTTTTTTCATCTCAAAACATGTATAGTTCTATTCTACTGCAGTTAATATAAAAAGCATAAAGTTCCTATGAAAGCATAAGAAAAACCATCTTTAAAGTGAATGTTAGAAATAAACTTCTGAGTCTGTTTTGTTATACAATGCTCTTTCTATATTATAATTTCTACCTGAAATTCACATTTGATTTAGATTATGAGTTGTTTTATTTGCTTTAAGAACATGAGCAAAAAAATCATTGACTTGGCTTCCTTTTGATATCTGCCAGTAGCCTCAGACATTTTTGAATAAAAATATGCATATACTCAATTAGAGATTTGATAATGTATTTTTTCAGTGGTAAAGTTAGTACATATGCAAGCTATTTACTATTGCATCCAGATACTTGTATCGAATCCATCTTAGGCAGAATTGGTTTTAGACTAATTTGCAAGGAAGATAACATTTGCTTATTGGTCATCGATTATTTGCTATGTATACATTTTACCTTAAAACATCCAAAATATGTAAAGATTTCTTTATGTTTCTTCACCTTACACATTAGCATTATTTTATTTTCTTACTTTTATAGACAATCTCCCATGACATGGACATTGAATTCTTTCCACTTCACTTCATCATATTTACCTGATTGCTGGCCAATTTCCCCATAGTCTTCTAAGTGGTTAATTCATTAATTTCTTTGCTTACAATCTACTGGTTATTTAACAAAGAATGAGGCTCTGGCTTTAGCATAGGCAAAAATAAAATATAGTTTCTTCTCTCAAAGAATGTATAGTATAAAGTAGCAAATAAGGAAGTATGCAGGAAAACTTTAAGTCATCTTAGAGGTATTTTATGATAAACTAAGATGCATTAGATCACAAAGTAATCCATAGGAATTTGGGGATTATTGATGTACTGTATATGATTTGGTGAGATTACTGTGAATGCATTTTGAAAATATTCAGGTCTTTAAAATGTGGTAATAATGCTAATCATATATAAAGTTTTAGTGCACAGGCCTTTCAGGTCCAGATTGTCAAAAATTTTGATATGAGACAAATAAATGCAATTAAGATAACTCATTTTTTTATTTTCCTATTATTGTCACTTAAAAAAATCCTCACCCCAATGCTATGCACTCTTCACAAAAGGAGAAAACTTAAATCCCTTAGTTTATGCTTTGGGCCCAGTCACAGAACTGAAATAAAATTTCTGTAGGTATAGTAGTTAGAAATATTGTTTTTCCTCAATATTTGTCACTTTTTAGACCTAATTTCTTTTTTCCAAGATGGTGTATAAGAGGCTTTGAGTGTGCCTCAGTCACTTGGAAATAGCAAGATAGTGCAGAAAGATCAACATGCAAGCTTTATTTCAATAGGGTAAATGGGAATCCATCAGAATTATTAAGGACATCCCTAATCCTAGGGTGGAGAATGTGGGCAAACAGCTTCCTTGGTCATGCCTGGCTGATAAAAGTGAGTGAAAGCCTTGTATGTAAGAGAGGCAGAGAGCCTCCCTCTGTGACTCACCTTTCCACTTGGGATCTAAGAAACCCAGGCTGAGGAAGAACCTTTTATTTCTCCTAAGCCCTGGAACTGACTTGGGGAGAGGCTTAGAGATACTGAGAGGTAAAGACAAAGAGGGAAAAGCTGCAGGTGTTTTCTAAGACTAGGGACCAAGAGCAGGACACCATTTTTAATTCAGGTGCATACAGAGCCAGTCATTCTTTGGCGACCTGACAGCATGGCTATGCAGGCATTTCAGGCTTGGGTCAGAGATTGGACCACTTGCTCTGGAGCAGGATGCCTCCCTGGCCAGAACTGTGGAAGGCACCTCAGCAGTAGGTGCTGGAATTCTGCTTCTCCCCATTGCAGAACTGAGGCTGGAGGGGAGCTGCTACAGCTGCAGTTTCTCCTTCATGATGAAGTGTGCAGCCTAGGCCAGCTTGACAAGGTAAAACCAGTCTGTATGTGGCATTGTTGGGTGTCCCAACCTACTCCCCTGAGATCATGCTCCAGTGGGGCCCTGTTGGCTCCATGCCCTGGTCAATCTACAAGCATTCAAAGAATCCCCTCACCTGGAACAGTCTTGAGCCACCCCCACTCTTCCTGTGCATATATCATGGTAGACTGGGGCCCTTGCCACTACAAGCCAAGCAGAACTTGAGGCATTCAGAGAACCTACATGCATGAACTAGAGGTCTGAGTCACTTCACCTTTCCTGTGCAGGCATTCTGATACAAGCAGGTCTCCTCCATTTCATGCCCCGGCAGATCTCCAGGAACCCAATCACCTGGTACATTAGCCTGAGCTGTCCCATCCTTCCAGGGCATAGATTGTGGTGCAGTGATACCCTCCCTGCTCCACACTCAAGCATATCTCCAGATATTTGGAGAAACTGCTTGCCTAGACAACAGCCTAAGCTGCCCCACCCTTCCTATGCAGAGATTATGGTGCAGTTGGGCCTTCTTGACTCAATGCCCAGGCAGCTATCCAAGCATTCTGAATACATAGTACCCTGAATCAGGATACTGAGCTGATCCACCCTTCCTGCTCAGAGATCATAGTGCCCAAGGACCTTCTCCAATCTGCAGCCAAGCAGATCTCCAGGAATCTGGAGCGCCTACTATCCTGAATTAGGAGTTCAGGCTACTCTGCCTCCCCATGTAGAGAACTTGGGGTCAAAGAGGTTTCCTAGATCCATGCATAGGCACACTGCTGGGTGCTTGGTGGCCACCCACTGGATATTCCCATGGTACTTGTGCATGTGCCTGCCATAAGAGGAACTGTAGGTGTTCATGCCCATGTCCAGCTCTGCCCATCTCGCCTGTCACTCACCCAGGGATAAATAGGTAGCTCAGATCACTGTGTACTTCATGGATGAGTCCATTGGCTGAGGTAACACAGACCTTTTCTAAGTAAATGAGGATCAAGTATATATCTAGTCATCTTGGCTGCAGCTGGATCTTACACATAAGGGTCATCTACCTGTTTATAGATTGAATCAGACAGTCCAATGTGAAACCCACTGAAAGAAGTGTATAAAGCTAGAGAAGCTGAGTAAAAAGACCCTAGCCATTATTTTCTAGAGTCAAACCCCTTAGGGAGAAAGGAACATAGAAAGGAAAAAATAATAATGATAAGATTATTAATTTAGGGAAAGAAAGGAAAAGAAAAAAATCCTCTCATATGAAATATAACAGGAATTAGAAGTACCAGAGTCTCCAGATGAGAAGGAAGGAACTAGTGGTTATGCAGCACATTGAAAAACCTGAATGTAGTGGCAAACCAAATAATCACACTCTCCAGCATGGTCCCTAATGAAAATGGAAACTCAGAAATGACAGATACAGAATTCAAAGTATGGAGAAAGGAAGCTCAATGAAATCTAGGACAAGGATGAAAATAAACACAAAGAAACTTCTAAAAGAATTCAGTAAATGAAGGAAAAGATAAACATCCTAAAAAGAAATCTATCACACCTTCAGCATTTGAAAAATTTACTTAAGAAATTTCAAAATACAATTGAAAGAGTTATCAGTAGATTTGACTGAGATGAAGAATGAATTTTAGAGCTTGAATATTGCTCTTTCAAACTAACAAAGTAAGACAAAAGTAAAGAGAAAAGAATGAATAAAGTCTTTGAATTATGGGATTATATAAAGCAACCAAACATGAATTATTGGCATTTTTTAGAGAGAATGAGAAAAATTAACCTGAAAAATATATTCAAGAGGATAATTTAAGAAAATTTTCCTAATCTTACAAAAAATATAGATATCCAGATACAAGAAATCCAGAGAAAACCTGTATGATGTTATGTAAAACAAGTATCACCAATGTCACCAGACTGTCCAAGATCAAAGCTTAAGAAAAAAATCTTAAAGATAGCTATAGACAAAAGTCAGATCATGTACAAATCAACCCATCAGCTGAACAGCAAACTTATCAGCAGAAACCTTACAAGTCAGTAGATATTGGGGTCCTATTTTTACTATTCCTTAAAAAAAATTTCAATGAATAATTTCAAATCCTGATAAACTAATCTTTATAAGTAAAGGAGCAATACAATCTCCAGAAAAGCAAACGCTAAGCGAATTTGATATAATAATACTTGCTTCCACAAAAACAAACTTAAGCACATGGCCCACAGATTCTATAAAGCAACAACATAGTAGAAACTACAAAGCAACCAGCTAGCAACTTCATGACAGAGACAAAACCTCACATATTGATATTAATGTTGAATTTAAATAGTCTAAGCAACCCACTTCAAAGGCTCAGAGTTGAAAGTTGGATAAAGAAAAAAATAAGGCCAATTTATCTTCTATCTTCAAGAGACCCATTCACATGTAATGACATCCATATACTCAAATTTAAAGTTGGAAAAAAGATCTAACATGCAAACAGAAAACAAAATAGAGCTGGGGTGCCTATTCATTGTTTTTACTAACACTTACAAAAAAGAGCATTTATAATGATACAAAGTTCAATTCTACAAGAAAATTTAACTGTCTTAAATATATAGACATACAGCATTGGAGCACCCAGATTCATAAAACAAGTACTTTCAGACCTACAAACAAACAGCCACACAATAATAGTTGGAAACTTTGACACCCATTGACAGTATTAGACAGAAAACTAACAAAGACAGAAAACTAACAAAAACTAACTATTGAGGCACAAAACTTACAAAGACAATCTGGACTTAAATTTGACACTTGACCAATCGAACCTAATAGACATCTACAGAATACTTCACCCATTAAACACAGCACATATATTCTTCTCATCTACATGGAACATACTTTAAGATTGACCACATGCTCAGCTATAAACCAAGTCTCAATAAATTCAAAAAAGTCAAAATAATACTGATCATTCTGTTGGATCAAATGGAATAAAAAATAGCAATCAATAAAAAGAAGATCTCTCAAAACCACATAGTAACATGGAAAGTAAACAACTTTTAGGTAAACAATTAAGACAAAATAAATAACAATAGAGACACAGCATACCAAAAATCTCTGGGATGCAGCAAAAGCAGCATAAGATGAAAGTTTACAGCACTAAACACTTACCTTTAAAAGTCAGAAAGATCTCAAAGCTAGAGATATCACATTACCTGCTCCTTTGAGCGTTTCCTGTAGTGCCAGTCTAGTGATGACAAATTCCCTCTACATTTTCTTGTCTGGGAAAGACTATTTGTTCTTCACTTATGAAGGTTATTCTGTCAGGACATAAAATTATTGGCTAACAGATTTTTTATTTTAGCACTTTGAACATGCCATCTCTTTTGACCAGTAAGTTTTCTGCTGAAATGTTTGCTGTTACTCTGAGAGGATATCCTCTATAGATGTCTATTTTCTCTTGCAAATTTTAAAATTATTTTTTTCCTCTTGACTTTAGACGTTATTAATATAATATGCTATGGTGAAGGCCTTTTTGCAATGCATTTCCTCGTGATTGCTGAGTCTTCTGCAACTAAATGCTTAATTTTCTTGCTAGACATGGGAAGTTTTCATTGATTATTTTTCAAAATAAGATTTTTAAACTTGTTGATATCTCTTCCACCTCAGGAATATTCATCATTTATAAGGTCAGTCACTTAAATGACAGTCACTTATGTACTCCAAGACATCTTAACATCTTTGTTCATTCTTTATTCCTTTTTACTTACCTTTGTTTCATTGGATTAATTAAAAAGACCTGTCTTCAAATTCTGAGATTTTTTTTACTTCTCCTTCGTCTAGATTATTATTAAAGCTTTAGAATGCATTTTGTATTTTCTTCATTGAATTTTTATTTTCAGAATTTCTGCATAGTTTTGGTTTTTAAAGATATCTTTGCTATATTTCTCATTCATATCTTGAACTGATTTCCTTATTTTTTTATATTGGTTTCCAGATTTTCCTTGTATCTCATTGAGCTTCTTTAAAATCAATATTTCAAATTCTTTATGTGGCATTTAGAGAAATGTTTTGTTGTCAGGACTTGTTGCTGGGGAATTGTTGTAGTCTTTTGGTGGTGTCATATTTTCCTGCTTTTTTGTAATTCCTATGTCCTTCCCTTGACATCTGTATTTCTAGTGTAGCAATTTCTTGTTTCTATTTTTTTTAAATGCTTTTGTAGAGAAGAATATTTTTCTTGCGATACTTCTATTTTGTTGAGTAAGATAGCTTTAATTTTGGTGGCCTGCAATGTTGTAGCTTTTGTATGACCTCTTCAGCAGCACACAGGTTCAGTGGTATGTGTGATTTCCTTGCTGGCTTAGTGTGAGGTTATTAATTTATGTTGTGGTTTAATTTTGCTGAGAACTTGGGCACCATCTGAGATGGTTTTCAGGACACAGTGGTGGGAGCAGTGGCCTGAGTGTGTCTGTTGTTAGGCCCCAGAGCAGCTTATGCAGATTCCATATGAATGGATCCTAGAGGGCTGGTTCTTGGGCCTCCAGATGGCTAGCTTGAAAGCCACTAGTGAAAGTGGTGAGCCACATATGTAGGTGGGTTCTCTGTTCCCTGGAGAGAGCTCAAGCAGTAAAGGTGGTGAAGCAATACACCCAAGGTGTACATGTTGGTGTTGCTGGTAGCTGCGATGTGTTGGGTCAGCTAGTCCCCAGTTCTACAGTCTCCTGTACAAGGAAGGTGGGCATTTGCAAAGTGTGCTTAGAAGAGCTTATCCCTCCCCAGTCTGGGTGGTGACTTCAGCTTGCATCACTTCAAACTTGGTGCAAGAATGAGGCACAGCCCAGCATTAAATTCTCAAAATGATGCCAGCTGTGGGCCTGTGACCAAGGAGGTTAGGTCCTCCTCAGGTTAGCAGCATAAGCAAGAAGCTGTGGATAGTGCCGTCCACTTGAGTTTTGTTCTCACAGCAAGCCATAATAGGGTGATGGGTATTGTCCCAGATATGTGTCAAAGAGCCTTCTTTCCTTGTCCCTCCTCAGCTGGACAGCAGCTGCAGCTGCATCACCCAGAACTCAACTGGGAGGCGGGGCAAAACCCAGCATTAAATTCTCAAAATGGTGTGTTGGGCCTGGGACCAGAGAGGTCAGGGCTGCTCTCAAATTAGCATCCTGGGTAAAAAGCTGTGGGGAGTGTGATCCTCTCATAACTCAATCTCAACTGCAGCCTTCAGCAGGGCGATAGGGACCCTCCCAGGGTTTCAGGGTGTGCCTAGTCTTTTCTCTCCCTTCTTGGAGCAATGCAGCAGTAGCCATGTCTGTAGATCCAGCATCTAGGCTTTCAAAATGACACCTAGCTAAAGCTGCTTGAGGCTTTGATGCCTATAGGATTTCATGTGGATTTCCATTCTGGAGCAATGTCTCTGTGCAACTTCGTATGTCAGGCAGAGGCCCTAATGGGTTGAGGATATCTCCCATAGCTGATCAGGAAAGTCCATTTGGAACTGTGGAACCCTGGGGGTTTCTGTCTTAATGTCCCACATGCAGGAGCCTCTTGCAGCTGTCAGCCAGTCTCTTGCCAAGTAAGCTGCCTCGCACGCTCTCCTTACTTACTTCTGGTGCTTCCTGTCCCTTCTCTTGTGAATCCCAGAAGATGTGTTTGAAATGTCTCTACATACAATTCTGTTTAATATAGTTAGATGGCTGACTAATAAGGGGAGGTATATTCTACCTATATGCAGTCAGCCATCTATCATGTGTTTGAATTCTTGCTCTTTAACAATTACCTTGAAGCACAGAGGTGAGTAATTGGACAGAGAGAGAGAAAGGAAATCACATATGATAAAATGATATTTGGTAATTTAAAATCTTGCATTTTGTGACTGATTGGCTGCTATGTTTTAGGTGTGGTCATCCATGTGTTGAATAGCAATCCTCATTTTAAGTGGTCATTGTATTGTCTAAGTTAAGGAAAGAAAAATACAAAGTCACGCAATAAAACTCTTTGGCTGTACAAAACCTAGAAAATCTTGGAAGTAACATCTGTCTTTTCAAAACAAAAGGTTATTTTTTAGTAAATCACACATTGTGAGGATTTTTGTCACACATAATCCTTACAGAAACATTTAAATATACCAGTCCAGTCATAACAATGTTTATTATCTACTGAGAAATACAGTAGTAAAAGTATGGGGCATAGTTAAATAAAAAAAGTTTGGAATATCTAAGAAGAGCACTTAACAATCTTCAGATTTTATAGTTGAAAGTAATCATCTTGTTAATGCTTCCTTTATATAATTAGCATCACTCAGTAGAACGTCTAGAATAATACATATAGAATAATTACATATAAGAAAGTATCAGAAACCTTTGCTGTAGAATAATATGGTGTTAAGTATGGACATTACAACATTTACTATGAGAAGAATTATATTTTTGAACTTAATAAGTTTTGAAATTTATATAATAATTAATATATTTTGTTGACCATTAAAATTAAAGGATACTATTTCTATGAAAAAAAATTATATAGAATAATATTTAAGCAGCTATATAGAATATAATAAAACTTTATTTAAAATTTTGTACTTTATACTTTTACACATTTATTCCTACTTGTGTACTCTGGGCTTCCATTTTGAAGATTAATGTTTATGACTTTAGAGTTAGTTGCATTTTATGAATTAGTTCCTATTCTTAATCATAGTAAAAATGCCTGGTTTCTGAGCCTTGAAGGCTTGTTCCAGTTTATAGAACAAAGCTGTTTCCATGCCTCTAGAACACTGTATCACTTTGCATTTTTATGCAATGTTAAGAATGTTACCCAACTTTTAGAAAATAATTTCAAAGTGTTTGCCACATATATATTCCTCCTATGACATAACGAGCCAAATGTAAGTTTGGTTTAGATTCTGATAAATTAGAGAATTACTACTGAACATATTACAAATAGAATTTCCTTTGTGTTGACTACAAGAGCAAGAAAGATGTACATAATTAAAAATATTTTTCATGTAAGAAAAGAATCTCATATTTGTGCATATTCTTCACCAAATTATAACTATTAAAATTTTTGTTTAAATTTTGAAATCAATGTATAAACAATTCTCTGTTCAGCTTGTTTTACCAACATTATCTAATTTCCTCATAGCATTATTTCCCAATCTATGTATAATAATTTTAATGATGAGAAAAATTTCAATATGTAGACCAAAAAATAGTTAAAATATTTGTTGCTGTTATGCATTTAACATGCCTCCTATTATCTAACTGCTTTACAAATTATGTTAAAAGAATAGCTTTTATGCATACAACTATTTTTTTACTACTGAGTAGAATTTAAAAATTCGTAAATGTTTTAGCCTTGGTTTCCTTAGAAAAAAAAAACAAAATTCTGGGCATAACTCACATGGTATACTTTAACTGAAGTTGTAATTCCCAGGCAGCAAGTGAGGGAAATTAGATGTGATGCAGAGAAAATATGTATGCAAATACAAGGTGATCTGTTAACTTCAAATGAAAAGATAACTTGTGTCTTGATCATATAGGGCATTCTGAACAGGCACAAGTTATCTTTTGGAAGATGTGGAAGCACTGAGTCATGGAGTAGTCCATCAGAGGGAGGAACAAAAATAATTGTTTTCTGCCAATTTTTTTTTTTTTTTATTTTCCTGTTTCTCATTGGTCAATGTTTATCTCTTGAGGTGTTAACCTCCTTGTATTTCTAGTATATATAAGCTAGTCCTTCTGACAGAAGCTTAAGAATCCAGGATTCTCTGATGCTATTTTATTTGCATTTAGAAGTGGTGCAAGCCAGCACACTAATGAGACTTGTTAAGTAGGAACTAAGCATTGACTATGCTGTGGTTTCTATAATGGTGGACCCCATAGAAGCCATGAAAGAGGCTTAGAACTCACCGCAAAGCAGCCAAGATAATCAAATGTTCTACAAAATGAGGAGGTAGTCACAGGCAGCCAAAAGCCTGAGAAGGAAATGACGCTTAACTGAATTTGGTAATACATCTAATAAAAGGTATAAACATTTGCCTGGCTTTTAATAGTAACTGATGAGTTACTTTTTTAAATGTATACTATTCCACACATGTACATGTAATACATAAATGCATTCAGCATTTTAACTAAATTAATCAATTTATCTCTGAATCCACAAAAATTTTCTAAATAACATTGTTTAATTAAATTTGACCTTATAAGAACAGTTTAAAGCCATTCATGTTCATTTATTTGAACCTGCAGCTACTCCATAGCTGTGCAAATTATTGCCCAAATTATTTAAATAATCAGAATTCACTCATAACCCTAAAAATATAAAATTTCAGCTAAAAGAAGTAAATTCATATGCACAAATCTGTATAAATTTTGTTTTAACTTTTGATACAAGTTTCACTAGAGTTTTATATAAACACCAAATACAATAACAAAAAATGATTAAAGATTAAATACTAAGGAATATACTTTAGTGTGAAAAATGAATAAATGACTACCAAATTACTCAAAAGGAAACTTGAATGAATGGAAAGACCAGCTATGTTCTTGGATTGTTTAAGAGACTCAAAATAATAAAGATGGCAATTTTTTAAAGGTAATTTATAAGTTTAACATGATTCAACAATCCTAACATTTTGTTAATAATCCTAAGATATGTTAATAGGCATATTAGATATAAGAAATAAAACACAAATAGCCAGAAACTACATTGCTGCATAGTAAACAATCAAGAATTTCTGTGGCTTCCAACAATAATAATCAATTTTGTACTCATGCGTTTGTGGGTTGTTTGTTGTTTGGTTTCTCTTAACTGGCCTTATCACCTAGGCTGTGCTCTGCTCAGTCTGAGATCCAGGAGACGTACACCCTAGCTCTGAGCGGAAGAAGCATGGCTATGTGTTTTTCATCACAAACAGGGATCAGAAGCTCAACCTCTTAAAACCTGGAATCAAAACTTTCTCTTTCTCACTTCCATGTATTTTACATTGATTAAACTAAGTCACACAGTCATGCTTAGTGACAATAATTTCACTCCACTCACAGTGAATAACAACAAAGAAAGAGAGGGAATGATGAACTCTGAGCAAATAATACATTCTGCCATAGACAAATTCTTCATGACTTGTGTTCTTACACTTTCAGACTTATCCCAGTCTTCTGCTATATTGTCTTTTATTTCTTAAATTTGTAAACACTTATTTTCCCGAAAACATTGCACATATTTCCTCCTCTGTACCAACTCATTTTCTCTACTTCCTGATGAGGTCTATACTTAAAATCATTTTCTTAGCATCACCTAAGTTCAATATTCTTACAGATCATTGTCTTATTTAATTGTTTGTGTCATGTTGGCATTTAATAATATAGTAATTATTTTTTTTAATGTTGTCATTATTCCTAGGCCTACAGTTTCATGAAAGCAGGGGATCTGTTCGCTTTCATCACTATATCCCTAGAATGCAGTTTAAAATCCTTCATAAAGTAGATACTTGATATGTATACATTGCAAGTATACATGAAATAATTAATATTATTTTGTGGGAAATTATTCTTATGGATATATTTCCCACTTATATATTTGACATATCCATTGCTATCATCAATTGTTATGTGTGCTTTACTTATGTAGCATATCATATTTATCATATATATGTTTATTTTGTTCATTTTAATTTGATGTTTTACTTTTATTTTTGTTGCTTTGCTTTCAATAATTAGGGAAAATTCATTCATATAACACAGTTTTCAAAAGGATATGATAATTAAATTTTAAATACAAATAAAAGAAAAATATAAACAAAAAACTTGTAATAATATTTGCTAGAGGATAACACAGATATTAGAGAAAAACTTATAATTCAAGATGGCAAAAATAGGAAAAAATAGCTAAAAATAAACATATTCATTAACTGGAAATAAATTCCAAATATATTTGGATTGAGGAATATTAAATGTGCCAAGTTCGTAGAAGGTTGATGCTACTGGGTCATAATAGAAACCAAAAGCAAACCTAATACTCAGACAACTTGGGGGCACAAACCTTTAATTGTGCACCTGTGCCATTCTTTATGACTAGCTAACTCTAAGAATTTTTCTTTTTCTCTCTTTATTGCTGTAAATACTTATTTAGAGGATGTATATTGTTTCTCATCTTTTTCAGTTAAAAAACAAGACATTATTCCTTTATGTATTCCAATGTTGGCATTGGTGCTAAAATGTCTGTCCAGGAATGTTCAAGAAAATGCAACCCTCAGGTATAATAATCATCAAAGGCTGTACTCAGACCACTTTAGTTACGTTTTACTTTGTTCCTTGGTGATAGGTGAGGGTCAAAATTAGGAAGGAAGAAAAAGATAATACAGAAGATCATATAACTTTTGACAAATACCTCTAATGTAATAACATTTGCATTGGAAATCTATTAATTTCCAAAGAGTAGTAGATACTATGTGGCCAATAAATTTTCCCAGTAAATAAGGCTAGTCCCACCTATTTTCTTTTTCAGAGTTACTCCAGGAAAATAAGAGGACATGCTTACTTGGGCACTTGGAGAATGAACATAAATTGCCTTAACTAAGACAATATTTGCATTATGCAAAAATAAAAGGTATCTGCATAAATATGAATATGACTATAATACTGACACTACAAATTGTATTTATTTGCAATCTAAAAGGAACCATACCAATTTTCCTTTTCCTCCAGTATTACATAAAACTTTCTGCCTATTTATACTTCTTCCTTTAAAATATTTCAGTGATTACTTATTTATTTCAAAAAGTTCAATCAGCTTTACCTAGATCTAATTAGCTAAGTTGAGGTCACACTGGAGTAGGGTAGACCTGTAATCCAGACTGGAGTACTTATAAAACAGATAAATTTGAGCATATACATGCGCAAAAGTAAAACACCATATGAAAATGAAAGAAGAAATTAGGGTAATAAAGGAGATGCCGAAGAACACCAAAGGCTGCAAGCAAACAAGAAGAAGGCAGAAGAGAAGCGTGGGACTGATTTCTTTCTCACAGTCCTCAGAAAGAACCAGCCCTGCCAATACCTTTATCTTGACTTCAGATCTGCCGATCGTGAGACAATAAATTCATGTTCTTTGAGCCATCCAGTTTGTGGTATTTTGTCATGGTATCCCTAGCGAGCTGACAGGTTTTTTTTCCTCTACATATTAAAAATAACTCTTTTGTGTCTCATTGATCTTTGTACAAATCCTTCCTCCAACTCCAACCAATTTCTTGAATCAGCCGTTGGGCCAATGGAATGAATAAATAAGTAAAATAATCAGTAAATAAATGATAGCAGGGTGAAAAACAAATCCCAATTAATTACTGTGTCTTGAGTTTGCAAGACAGGAATCCTTGGAGATATTGCATATATATATATATATATAAAGAAAACAATGATTTGGCAATCATTTCACTGAATACCTACATAAACATTTACATTTTTGTATCCTCTTTCAATACCATACACACTCATTTCTATTTTAATTTTATGTACTGAGCCCACTTTCTTCACTGTTGCTTCAGCATGAACGTTTTGCATGAATATCTGGTTTGAAAATAATTTCTTCCTGAGTTATCACCATTTCAATTATTTATATCCAATTTCCTATGTAAACTTCTGTGACACACGACCTGACACTTCTGTCTGTTCAAACTGATGAAATCTCTCTATTGTCCCTCTTCAGTGTATATGAGTTTTCATTTGCTAAGATACTTGAACTGTAGGATAATACCCTCTGGGTAGTTCACTAATTGTGTCTCTAATTTTAGGAAGAACTAAATATTTTATTCTGATTTTACTTTAATTTCAAGAAGAAGTGGAAATGTTTTTAAAGGAGTCAAGAACAAAATATTATTAAGGAAAAAATTATTGCACATATTAGACTAAGGAGATTCCAAGGAGAAGTAAAGAGGCATTTAATAAAAGTGCACTGTGCTAGATTTGTCTGAAGCCACATTTGATAACTTTTTAGATTGCCATCTTTTGTAGGAAAGTGTAAAAAAATATTTTCAGGGGAAGCATCCCAGTCATTAAAGAATAGTAAAAATGAATTAGGCTGCACTTAGGTAAATCATCAAACTAGCTGATTGCTTGGGACTATCTCAAGACTAGAGACATAAAATGCTCATGCCTTACAAATCCCATTTTACCCAGGAAAGTAATATGTAAGGATTTGATGTCAGAATCTTGCTAATCAGAACAAATATTTTTGCCTGGAAATTTGGCAAACATGTATTTGGAATCCTTAGCAACTCTAGAACTCTGATAGAATGTGTGGGCTGTTGGGATCATACTCATTTTCATTTATTTCTCATCAAAGAGATATTGCTAACAGATGGCATCTAGATCTAAAATTTTAGTATGGACTCATTGTGTTCCTCTACTGCCTCTGATAGATCCTACTTCACTCATTTTGTAATTTCTCAGTCATGAAGTCTATGGCAACCAGTGGTAGTATTGCTTTCCTTTCATTTTTATCATGAATTTCTAAATCAGGTGGTATGTTTGTGATCATAACATATACGTAAAATAGATGAACTGGATGTTTTTAAATAGTCATCCTTTGTTGTGAATTCATATTTTGATTAAACAAAAGCTAGTACAGCCATATTTTATGAAATAAATTCTTCATAGTTATAGTAACATTAGACACCTGATAATTATATTTCTTATAGACAACTATTTTCTATGTTAACCGAAAGGCCACAAAAATTAAGTAAGTGAACATTATTAAATATATTTTTTCCATATAGTTATCATGTCTCAAGTATAGCACAGAAACTACTGAGTTCCCTATTGTTTTTATTGTATTCTACACCAACACATAATTTTACTCTTTTTCTCTCTAAACCAACACCTAAGTGTATGTGCTTATTCAAAGGTGGTTCTAAAATGTTGCTAGAGAATATATGCAGATCTAACATATTGGATAGGAGTCTATAAATTAATAACAATATAAAACTAAAATAGTAGAAAAAAGCAAAACAGTAGTGGGAAAATTACTCAATGCACAGACAACAGTTATTTTAAAAAATTGTACAGTCTTCTTGTTTTTCTACAATGTGACAGTATAGGAATAGCATCTATGTAAAGAAATAGGTTGACATGCCATGTTATGCTATGCTAAATATCCTTTTTCTTAAAGAAATAATAAATAAATAAGGTTAACATACAAAATAGGCTTCTGAGAGTAAACAAAATGAAACAAAAATGAACATTCCCATGCAAGACATACTTGTCACGGAGGATAGTCTAGTAATAGCAATTGCAGTGCAGGACTTACAGAGCTACCCAACCAAACGCTTACTTGGCACCTATCTCCTAGTAGAACAGGCTTACCAACTTGTAAACAGGCACCATGCCATCCTAACAGATGGTTGAGTATTCACAACCAAAAGACCATGAATGAACATCAAATGTGTTTACTGAGAGCCAGAGTCCTGAGAGCAAACGCCCAAACAGCTGTCTGTCCTCAGGTTATGAACCTAGAGTTGAAGATATCTGCCATTTCTAATTCATGTCTTGGTGAGATTAAGTTATCTCAAACCCCCAAGTTGTCTTCTTCCTTTCATAAATAATATTCTTTATACACTGAACTGTATGCATATGTGTTTGTGTTCAGAGTACTGCAGTATTTTACTCGTAAATATCTTCATTTCAGTTAACATCTTGCTTGTATGCCCAAAGGAAATAGCAGATATGCACTCAAAGCTGATGTTGGTTGATATGTATTACCATCATTGTCATAATGATTATTTACAGTCACAAACCTGTCTCTGACCATAAGAAATGTCTAAGTTGGCCTGGTAAATATAAAGTCCTCTACAATTTCTACACTGGCACAATGGGAAATTGATCTGTTCTTATCTAGATTTATTAACCGCAGCTTTAAGGAAATTCAACACAATCTGAGAATGGTAATCATGATCTTATTTTTAGAAAGTTGTAAGTAATAAGTTTTATGTTGCCATAGCTTCTTCAGAAAATTACATTGAAGAAAAATACAATAGCTCACACCTGATTTCTTTTTTCTAATGAATGATTGTACTGCAATAGCCCCCTACAGGATAATTTACAAAAAACGCAATAAGGATTTTAAAGAACATTCAAGATATATTATTAAACAATTTATAATTGAAGACATTATGACAAAGAATCTCAGGGAAGCTGTCAATAGACAAAAATATCAAACATATTATTATCCTATTACATTTAAAATACATCTAAAAATAATTATGTTATACAATAGTTTATAAAGAGTGGATGATAGTTTCATTAGAGTTTGAGTTTTCTTAAAATTATTAAGTTATTTTGCAAGGAGACTCCGAGACCAGAATTTACATCAAGCCCCCATGGTGGTATATGAGACTGTATTAGAAGCATTCTTATTGAAAACAGGATAAAGAAAAGGGCAATTACAGCAAATTACATATTATTTTTATATTGTTCTATCTTTGCACATTACAACTAACCATGACATTACATGAAATCATATTTTTTAGACATGTATATGTGTGTATTTGTATGTGTGTGTATATATATATATATATATATATATATATCATATGTACATAGTCATTTAATTATTTAAAATGCAAGAAGAAAATCCATGGTGGCTTGATGGGAATAGCATTAAGTCTATAAATTACTTTGGGCAGTATGGTCCTTTTCATTATATTGATTCTTCTTTTCATGAGCATGGAATATTTTTCCATTTGTTTGTGTCCTCTCTTATTTCCTTGAGCAGTGGTTTGTCATTTTCTTTGGACAGGTCCTTTATATCTCTTATAAGTTGTATTCTTAGATATTTTATTCTCTTTGTAGCAATGTGAATGGGAGTTCATTCACTCATGATTTGGCTCTCTGTCTAATATTGGTGTAGAGGAATGCTTGTGATTTCTGCACATTGATTTTGTATTCTTGAGACTTTGTTGAAGGTGCTTATCGGCTTAAGAAGATTTTGGGCTGAGATGATGGAATTTTCTAAATATGCAGTCCTGTCATATGCAAACAGAGACAATTTGACTTCATCTCTTACTATTTGAATCCCCATTATTTCTTTCTCTTGTCTGATTGCTCCGGCTAGAACTTCCAATACTATGTTGAATACGAGAGGTGAGAGACAGTATCCTTGTCTTGTGCCAGTTTTCAAAGGGCATGCTTCCAGCTTTTGCTCATTCATTATGATATAGACTGTGGATTTGTCACCAACTGCTCTTATTATTTTGAGATACATTCCACCAATACCTAGTTTATTGAGAGTTTTTAGCATGAAGGGATGTTGAATTTTATTGAAGGCCTTTTCTGCATCTATTGAGATAATCATGTGGTTTTTGTCATTGGTTCTGTTTATGTGATGAACTATGATTATTCATTTGCCTATGTTGAACCAGACTTGCATCCCAGGTATGAGGCTGACTTGATTGTGGTGGATACGCTTTTTGATGTGCTGCTGGATTCAGTTTGCCAGTATTTTATTGAGGATTTTCGTATCCATGTTCATCCGGGATACTGGCCTGAAATCTTTTTTTTTGTTGTTGTGTCTCCACCAGGTTTTGGTATCAGGAAGATGCTCGCCTCTTCAAATGAGTTATGGAGGAGCCCCTCTTTTTCTATTGTTTGGAATTGTTTCAGAAGGAATGGTACCAGCTTCTCTTTGTACCTCTAGTAGAATTCAGCTGTGAATCCATCTGGTCCTGGCCTTTTCTTTTTGGTTGGTAGGCTATTAATTACTGCCTCAATTTCAGAACTTGTTATTGGTCTATTCAGGGATTTGACTTTTTCCTGGTTTAGTCTTGGGAGGGTGTATGTGTCCAAGAATTTATCGATTTCTTATAGATTTTGTAGTTTATTTGTGTAGAGGTGTTTGTAGTAATCTCTGATGGTAGCTTGTGTTTCTGTGGGATCGGTGTTAATATCCCCTTTATTGTTTTCATTGTGTCTTTTTTATTCTTCTCTCTTTTCTTCTTTATTAGTCTGGCTAGCAGTCTAACTATTTTGATAATCTTTTCAAACAACCAGCTCCTTGATTCATTGATATTTTGAAGGGTTTTTTTTTGTGTTTCTATATCCTTCAGTTCTTCTCTGATCTTAGTTGTTTCTTGTCTTCTGCTAGCTTTTGAATTTGTTTGCACTTGCTTCTCTAGTTCTTTTAATTGTGATGTTAGGGTGCTGATTTTAGATCTTTCCCACATTCTTTTGTGGGCATTTAGTGTTATAAATTTTCCTCCAAACAATGCTTTAGCTGTGTCCCAGAGATTCCGGTACATTGTGCCTTTGTTCTCATTTGTTTCAAAGAACTTATTTATTTCTGCCTTAATTTTGTTATTTACCCAGTAGTCATTCAGGAGCAGGTTGTTCCGTTTCCATGTAGTTGTGTGGTTTTGAATGAGTTTCTTAATTCTGAGTTCTAATTTGATTGCACTTTGGTCTGAGACACTGTTTGTTAGGATTTCCATTCTTTTGCATATGGTGCGGAGTGTTTTACTTTCAATTATGTGGTCAATTTTAGAATAAGTGCAATGTGTTGCTGAGAAGAATGTGTACTCTGTTGATTTGGGGTGGAGAGTTACGTAGATGTCTATTAGATCTGCTTGGTCCGGAGCTGAGTTCAAGTTCTGGATATCCTTGTTAATATTCTGTCTCGTTGATCTGTCTAATATTGATAGTGAGGTGTTAAAGTCTCTCGCTATAATTGTGTGGAGACTAAGTCTCTTTGTAGGTCTCTAAGAACTTGCTTTATGAATGTATGTGCTCCTATATTGGGTGCATATATATTTAGGATAGGTAGCTCTTCTTGTTGCATTGATCCCTTTACCATTATGTAATGCACTTGTTCATCTTTTTTGATCTTTGAACCAAAAAGCCCATATCGTCAAGACAACCCTAAGCAAAAAGAACAAGGCTGGAGGCTTCATGCTACTTGTCTTCAAACTATACTACAAGGCTATAGTAACCAAAACAGGATGGTACTGGTACCAAAACAGTTATATAGACCAATGGAACAGAACAGAGGCCTCAGAAATAATGCCACACATCGGTAACCATCAAAACTTCACAAATCCAACAAAAACAAACAATGAGAAAAGGATTCCCTATTTAATAAATGGTGTTGGGAAAACTGGCTAGTCATATGCAGAAAACCAAAACTGAGCCCCTTCCTTACACCTTATAAAAAAATTAACTCCAGGAGGATTAAAGACTTCAGTGTAAAACCCAAAACCATAAAAACTCTATAAGAAAACCTAGGCAATACCACTCAGGGAATAGGCATGGACAAAGATTCCATGAGTAAAACACCAAAAGCAATGACAACAAAAGCCAAAATTGACAAATGGGACCTAATTAAACCAAAGAACTTCTGCACAGCAAAAGAAGCTATCGTCAGAGTAAACAGGCAACCTACAAAAGGGAAGAAAATTTTTGCATCCTACCCACCTGACAAAGGGCTAATATCCAGAATCTACAAGGAACTTAAACACATTTACAATTAAAAACAAACAACCCCATCAAAAAGTGGGTGAAAGATATGAACAGACAATTCTCAAAAGAAGACATTTATGCTGCCAACAAACGTGAATGAAATTTCATCATCACTGGTCATTAGAGAAATGCAAATCAAAACCACAATGAGATATCACTTCACATCAATTTGAATGGCAATCATTAAAAAGTCAGGAAACAACAGATGCTGGAGAGGATGTGGAGACATAGGAACAATTTTACACTGTTGGTGGGAGTGTAAATTAGTTCAACCATTGTGGAAGACAGTGTGGCAACTCCTCAAGGATCTAAATCCAGAAATATCATTTGACCCAGCAATCCAATCACTGGGTATATACTCAAAGGATTATAAATCATTCTAATATAAAGACACACGCACACATATGTTTATTGCAGGACTATTCACAATAGCAAATACTTGAAACCAACCAAATGCCCATCAATGATAGATTGGATTAGGAAAATGTTGCACATAATACACCATGGAACACTATACAGCCACAGAAAAGGAAGAGTTAATGTCATTTGAAGGGACATGGATGAAGCTAGAAACCGTCATTAGCAGCAAACTAACAGAGGAACAGAAAACCAAACACTGCATGTTCTCACTTGTAAGTGGGAGTTTAACAATAAGAAAATATGAACATAGGGAGGGGAACATCACACACTGGGGCCTGTCAGGTGGTGAGGGGTAAGGGGAAGGATAGCATTAGGAGAAATACCTAATGTAGATGACAGGTTGATTGGGTTCAGGAAACTACCATGGCATGTGTATCTCTGTGTAGCAAACCTGCATGTTCTGTACATGTATCCCACATCTTAAAGTATAGTAATAAAAAAAGACTCAAGAAAACCATCTAAAACTTGCAGACAAGGAGATGAATATCACACAATTCATGTAGATATTTCTATATATAAGTAACTAATATAATATATAAAGATAGTGGCTAATTTAAAAATCATAGAACTAACACGTTTAAACATCAACAATTTTAAACCATTATGATTGGAAAGACGTTTGCCTAAGAATACTGACAGATTAAAAGATGACTATTAAAGAACAAAGATGGAAGTGGATGAACTTTAAGATATCTATTCAGGCTGGGCACGGTGGCTCACGCTTGTAATCCCAGCATTTTGGGAGGCCGAGGAGGGTGGATCACAAAGTCAAGAGGTCGAGACCATCCCGGCCAACATGGGGAAGCCCATCTCTACTAAAAATACAAAAAAATTAGCCGGGTGTGGAGGCATGTGCCTGTAGTCCCAGCTACTCGGGAGGCTGAGACAGGAGAATTGCTTGAACCTGGGAGGTGGAGGTTGCGGTGAGCCGAGGTGGCGCCATTGCACTCCAGCCTGGCGCCTGGTGACGGAGTAAGACTCTGTCTCCAAAAAAAATAAATAAGTAAATAAGTATCTATTCAAACTTACTCTGTACATATTACAAGTTTTTAATTAAAATATAATTCTGAAATCTATCTGAAAAAGAAAAATACGAAGTTAACTAGAAAAATTCTGAAAATGAAGAATAATAACAAGCTACCAGATATTATAAAATATTGTGAAGTCACGTAATTTAAAATGTGTAATACTGGCTTAGGAATTGGCTTGCCAATCAATGAGGAGAGTGTAACAAAAATGAGTACCGCCATGTATATAAGATTTTGGCTGATGATAAAGAAGACATCTCAAGGTAGTGAGGAAAATATTTCCTCTTTATTTAATAACATTGATAATTGGCTGCTTACTATTTTTTTAAATAAGTAGAATAGAAGAAATAGGAAACCAACTTTATGTCTTTAACAATTATACCTATAGACAAATGCCAGAGGGATCAACTATTTAAATGTAAAATGTGGCAGTGTAAAAACTTACAAGGAGAAATGTGTTTCTAACTCAGGAATAGGAAAGGCACTTTTACAAATGGCACAGAAACCACCAGGAGCCATAAATGAAATGGAAGCAAATAAAACTTTAAAACCCTTTTATTAGTTAGGTTAATGCTAGCTTCTGTAAATAACAATCATAAAATATTCAGCGGCTTCACAGAGTTAAAGTTTATTGCTAGGATGGTGGGTAGCCTACATGCTGTGATTGAGGGCCTCTACCTCCTTCTTTTTCTCTTGTGGCTAGAAAATTTTCTGGGTCATCATAGTCCTCAGCATTCAGTTGGAAACTGAGAAAGCAGAGACTGATAAAGGCCCACCAGCTTCTCAATTATGCAGATGTGAAAAGGGCCCACATTCATTTGAGCCAGCGGAGAGTGCCAACGGGCCACCAGCTTCTTAAACATGCAGAGCTGAAAAGGAAACACATTCATTCTACTCACATTATGTTGTTTGAACTCATCACATGTCCCTACCTCCCTGAGTTTCATTCAAAGGTATGATGAGAACATAATTTCTACCTGGTCAGCTGTTTCTCATCAACTACTGTTCACAGTGGAAGGTGTTTCACATATAACTAGAAGAAATATAGTTATGTTATTTAAGAGAAAAAATTACACATATAAAAAAAGTCACAGAAAAGAAATCAAACATATGACATCCAATCACCACATGTGATACATGGATAAAAAATATTCCTTAGGAAAGTAAAGAAAATACTAAAATGAGGCAATAAAACAGAGAATAAAATTGGTCAATAAATACATAAAGATATATTTAAGTACATTTTAATTTAAAAAGAAAATTGCTCTTAGATTATTTTTCATTGACTAAATTGGTAAAGCATATAAATATTAGGTATACAAAACTGGATAATAGTTTTTATTACTCTTCATGAGATTATAAATATAAGTTCTCTCTCACTGTCTCTGTTTCTGTCTCTCTCTCCCTCTCTCTCTCTCACACATACACACACATACACACAAATGAGAGAAAGAGAGAGAGAAAGATATAGATAGATGTTGTCCAATCATTTGGCAAGGATTAAAGAGTAATGGAGAAAATGTTATGGGTCTTCATAGGTGTCTATATTTTTGTGATTTTTAAGTTGTTTGCTTTTGTAAAATGCAAGCATTGATATTGTAATTCAAAAATTGTGTTTCCAACATAATTAAAACATTACAAACTGCACAAAATTGTTAAAATGTATTAAGGTTTTAAACACAGTATTAAGCTTAGCTAAAGTTTATTTTCAGTGTTCCTTAAATTTCAAATTTGTAAACTAATAATTTACGGAGTCTAATAAAATACAGATTGCCTACATCTACTTCCAGCATTTCTAATCAGTGTGTCTAGGAAGTAAATCATAAATGTACATTACTAGTGAATACTCTAGACAATTATTATGCCAGTGATCTCTGTGGAACCTACTTTAAGAATCACCATACTGAATTTAAAAATTCATAAAATAAAAACTGATGTCTAAATAATTTTATTTTTAGTATATTTCATCATTTTAAAAATCATTTTCAAAACAAATATCCTCCATTGTATATATCAGTTTTGTTAATCAGTTTTCTGTAAGTTATGATGTAAAAATGCTGGACACATTTTCAGTGTTTTTACAGCATTCATGTTACACTACAGCTGCGTCACACTTCCATAATTATTTTATACAGAATTGTCTCTTTCTCGTAAACTGTGAGCTTTTGAACTCACGTACAGTATCTCTCTCATTCACTGATACACCCCAAATGTCTTGTTCAGGTATAGCACACAATAAGTATTAAAATATTTGTTAGATAATAGTAAATAGTTGAAAATATTAATAAATACATGGCTACATTGCTATTGCTATTGTATTGTTTCATTTTCTTATAGATATCCTGTATCTTTAACTAGACTTTCCATTTTGAAATAATCATTTACTTTATAAACTACAATAAATACAAATTCACAGAAAGATTGTTTTAGATATTAGAGAGAATAACAAAGCACAAAAGGTTTTGTTTATTTACTGCTACCAAAATATAATTCTTCCATGAAAAGATTCAGGAACAACATAGAGGGTTTGAAAAGGTACAATTCTGAATTCAACTTCAGTAGTTTGGAGTCTGACCTCAACACATTTTAGCTTGGTGACATTAAGAATGTTTCCTAGACCTCTGATACCTCCATTTTTTTATCTGTAAAATGTGAATGATAGTACTATGGCTATATTAGTAGACTGCTGTGCAGATTCTATGAATCATTTGTAACAATTCTTGACATATATTAAACACTAATGATTGCCAAATAAATACTCAGTGATATCAAATGCAGATTCTTCTAGATTCATTTATCATCATCTGTCTTGAAAATATATCAGTTTTATCAGTTGAGAGTCTAGTGAGCAATGCCTAGTATGGTAGATATATTATTATGAGATCAATGCAATCCATGATTTTACCCAATGAATCTGTTACTCAGTGTGTGAGTTTTTTGAGGTCTATTAGTGCCCACTGTCTTTTTTTCCAATAAGTAATATTGAGCTGTAGGTAAATCTCTAACCTCACAGATTTCATGATTATTGTGTGTGGGGAGAAGTATAAGTAAATTAATATATAACAAGATTTTATATATGATGTAGCTACTTATGGTTATTAACTCATATGAATATATGATTTTTTTCTGTAGAAATACATTCCCCACATTCTAAATTTATGTTTGAAACATTTGCTTGTATGTGTTTCTATGACATAACAATTTTCTCTTGAAAATGGAAGGTAAAATAGCTTAATTACTTGGCTATTTACAGGGTAGTAATTGAGTTCTTGACACTCATAGTGCTGAGACAAGGTAAGTAATAATGCAGAAAGAAACAAGAGGAAGATACTAAGAGGATTATCTTTTTTCTGATGAGAAGATCAGAAATTTTTATTTATCATGAGAATGTCAGAAATTTTATTTCTGATTTCTGATGATGATTTCAGTTGTTCCAATGAGAAAATCAATCTACAGCAGAATTTTTTCCTTTTAATTTTAGTCTTTTGTCTTTGCCTTACATGACATTTTATATGTTAATAATTTTTCAAAATTCAGGTATTCATAATTTGAGATGCACATCTTGGAAGTGTGGCTACTAAAACATAAATAAGAAATGTGTGTGGTTTATAATTTGGAATTGCAACTTACCACTACTAATATTGTTTGAAATATTTTATTTATTTTATTTTATTTCAAGAATGTCTTCTTAGACATTCTTGAAGGTGTTTCTATGTGAAGACCAGAGAAAAAGTAAAGTGGACTCAAACCGAATACATATAGAATGTATCATGTAATATGGCTCTGAAGTTAAGTTTTTATTCACTCAACTCAGTAATTATTTAATTATGACATGGTTATTATATGTCTTTGTCTTGTTCTAAAGACAAAGACATTATGTCTTGTTCTAAAGACAAAGACAGTCTAAATTATGTTCTGTTCTGGTTCAGTTTTTATGATAAGTTTTCTGGTTCTGGTTTTTATTTTGTTTCAATATGTAGTACTTTTAGGCTAAACAGGCAATACCTCAGTTTGAAATTTTTTGATAAATTTGTAACCTTCTAAGTCTTTATGACTTCAATTTCTCAAAAAATAATCCATACATGCTTTGTTTTTCTCAACAGAGCACAACAAGTATGTTTATGTAAACCCTAATTTATCTCACTAATTGCACAACTTTGTGCAGAGCTGACATTTTCTGGTGGTCTGATTCTCATGTAGAAATCTCTTGAATATAAATCCTTGCATTAGTATTAGGAAAAACTTTCTAGAACATGATGTCTCTTAGGCTGAATATCACCATAAGGCTTGCCTTTGATTACTTCTCTCTGTAAGGCAATCTTTTAGATGTATCTTGTACTCTTGATATAAATAATACCAGTTAACCTGGGCTTCGCTCTCTACCAGAATTGTGAGCACTCATGTTGGTTCTATTGACGGTTGTGACAAATTGGTATTCATCTGCATAGGTCGTTACACAATAAAATTGTGATTAATAGAAAGAATATCTGAGATTGCTAGTTGGAGATAAATTAACAATTAAAGGCCGAAGAACTGAACAAGGAACTGGCATAGCAAAGCATTGGAATGAAAATAAAGGCTTTGTTAATATCCACTTTACCAAGTTATTAGAATTACTTTGCACCTTCAAATGTGTTTTTCCCCAAATATTAGAATGGGAACGTTATGACAACATCATATGTGTATATATATATATTATCTAGATTTAGTGTTTTTCAATAGTTTTTTTTGCATTCATTGAATGTTTACTCTATACCAGATTCTGTTCTATGTGATGTATGTATATGTATCTGTTAGATAACCAAATCCTCACTTTTATCCTATGAATTTGATACTGTTACTATCTCTACTTTATAGCTAAAAATTCTGAGGAGCAACGTGAGATCTCCAACATGAGATCTAATATTTTTTTCCCAAATATTAGAATGGGAACGTTGTTACAACATCATATATATATATCTAGATTTAGTGTTTTTCAATAGTTTCTTTTTTTTTGCATTCATTGAATGTTTACTCTATACCAGATTCTGTTCTATGTGATGTATGCATATGTATCTGTTAGATAACCAAATCCTCACTTTTATAGCTAAAAATTCTGAGGAGCAACGTGAGATCTTATAGCCAGCAAGTTCTGGAGTTAAGTTCTAAATCCATATATCAGTATGCCAGGCTGCAAAACAGAATTTGGCAAAGAAAGTTCTTATATATTAAAGAAATTCTATCTATAAAGCATTTTAATAATTCTTCATATGCAGCATGACTAATAAAAGTTGAAGGCTTTTCTTGACAAAAATTCCTAAGGAAGATGAGAACCGAACTTCCTGTTTAACTAATCCCAAAACAGTTTATGAAACCATAGTAACAGAATAATAGATTCGCTGAGCACTATAATTGGGCAGGGAGGGGGAGATTTGCACATTTAAAATGTAATTTAGGGAAGTATGCAGAATTTATAGTATTAAATGAAGAGTAATATTTCAATGTTAAATATTTTAAGATCTCTAATTTATATTCAATTCAAAAGAAGAAATTACTTTCAAGATTAATTTCACTAGCAAAGTGGTAGCTCCTTTTTTCATTATTAAACACGTAATAATAATACTGCACTTGAGTCTTTTATTCACTTAACAAATATTTATTGATTCCTACTATATGTCAATCACTCTTCAAAATCATTTTGTTTTGCCTGTGAACAAGACAGAAAATATTCCTGCACCAATGGATTTTCAGATTACCTAGGATGCAGTCCAAAAGAAAAAAAAATAAAGAGGAGAGAGAATTATCAATGAGGATGCTATAGTAATTGCTAAGTTTTGATAGATATTTATTATATGACAGACATTTTTCTATTTACATCTGTTACTCTAGTTGCATTTCACAATCACACTGTCAGGTAAGAAATATTTTCATTCATATTTTTCATATGAGTAAAGTGAGGCATAAACATCTCATGGTGGGGTTCAATCCAGGCTGTTTTTTTAATTAATGGACTTCATTTGCTTAGAATTAGTTTCACAGAAAATTGAGCATATAGTACAGATAGTTTCCACATACTCTCTCCCTTTTTTATTCACCTTTTCCCCTATTGTTAACATCTTGCATTAGTACGAACCATTTGACACAATTGAAACAGTATTAAGACATTATTAACTACAGAATATTAACTAAAGTCCACCACACATTACCTTCAAGATCAGTCTTTGCGTTTTACAGTTCTGTGTGTTTTTGCAAATGTATTATACAAGGTCATATATGCACTATGAAAATATCATAAACTAATTTCACTTCCCTAAATATTCCCTGTGCTCCATCTATTCATTTTTCCTCCCTCCCTCTTGAAACCGCTGACCTTTTTACTACCTCTATAATTTTGTCTTTTCCTTTTCCAGAATGTCATAAAGGTGAAATCATATAGTGTGCAGCCTTGAAAGACTGGCTTCTTCCACCAAATAATATGCATTTAATGTTCCTTCATGTCTTTACATGGCTTGATGGCTCACTTTTTATCCCTGAATAATAACTCATTATACAGATGTATCATCATTTGTTTACCCATTCATCTGTTGAAGGACATTTTGATTGCTTCCAGCTTTTGTCAGTTATGGATAGGCTGCTATAAACATTCACGTGCAGGTTTTTACCAACATATTTGGAAAAACTCCAGGAAGCACAATTGCTAGATTATATAAGTAGACTAGGTTTCATTATGAAAGAAACTTCCAAAATGTCTTGTAAAGTGGCTGTATCATTTTGCATTCCCACTAGCAATAAATGAGAGTTCCTGTTCTATATTTTTGAAACATTTGGTGTTGTCATGTTGGAAAAAGGGTATTTTAGCCATTCTAAAAGGGTGTCATCAGTTTAATTTGCAATACCTTAATAACCTATGATGTTGAACATCATTTAATATGATTATCTGTTATTTGTATCTTGTCTTTGGTGAGTTGCCTATTCAGATGTTTTTCTGACTGTTTAACGGAGTTTTTGTTTTCCAATTTGTTTCATGTCGACAAAATTGTATTTTATGTTACATTGCCTTGCAGAATGCTATATAGACGATGGAGCAGGCTAAGGAATAGAAATAATTTGATGGACAAACAAATCTGTGTTTTATTTTACATAGAAATGTTATGAAAGCCCTTTCTGAGGAGAAAAACTTTACTTGATAATTTTTTAATAGAGGGAGGGTCTTGTTCTGTTTCCCAGGTTGGAGTACAACGACACAACCATAGCTCATTGAAGCCTTGAACTCCTAGGCTCAACCAATCCTGAAGAGCAACTAGGAATATAGGCAAGAGCCATGACAGCCATCCAGGAGAAATATTTGAATGAAAATTTGAATAATAAGAAAACCTAGATAAAGAAATTCTCGGGTGTTGGAGGATTTTCATTAAACACAATAAGTTATAGTTTTTTGAGTTATGAAATAAAGATAACTTTGTTAAGATTTACTCAATATTTGCTTATATCAACTAAATTGACAGAATCAATAATTATTTAGCTTTAAATGGAACATCTAATATGTGGACTGTTTGCAATCTTCTTCAATGCTAGCATGTGGAACTGATATCATTTTAGATATATAGCTGGTATAATATAAAAATGATGTTTAGTATCTTTTTATTTTCAAATAAGTATTTGTCTGAATATATTTCAATGAAAAACAAGTGTTTTTAAAAGTGATTGTATAAAGACTTTTTGCAATTCATGCTTAATTTGTGTAAGTACTACATCATGTGTTTTGTTTAGCATTTTAGTTGCAAGCATAAAATAATTTCACTTCCCTAAATATTCCCTGTGCTCCAAGACTGAGTAAGCAGAAATGTATTGACAGATATTGGATAGATGGCAGACTTTTCAGAAGGGCAAGAAGATGTGACACAGAAGCTATGTGGCATGGAATACTTCGTATAAAACCTACCACATTGCTGGATCTGTGAAGTACTGCAATCACGCTGGTGACATTGTGCATAGGGAACTGGCATTGGAATTCTCATCAGTGTTGCTCCTTGAAATAGGTTGCAGTTGCTGCACCTGCTACTGTGTAATTTTGTTTTTCTTTCTGGTCTGTATATCTTGCTTTGTATCACTAGCTCTATATTGAGAACGTAGGTATTTTTGACTGACAAAGCCAAGGTCACGTTTCCACACTCTAGCTGCTAACAAGGGAAACTCAGGAAATGAGTCAATGAGTTGGTGTTTTAAGCTTTTTAAGTATGGTATAAATGAAGACAAGGTAACTTATTCTTCAAATTTTGAAAGTTCCAATGTCAAGTGACCAAAAAGAATACAGTTTTATATAGTATGCTATAATTCAGAACATAGATTTTCCTAAAGAGTATATTATTCTTTATATTCTCTTCTACTGCGGTGCTATCTTGGAATTTTTGTTGGTATAGATACAAAATGTTAATAATTTTTTTTTCACCAGGTATCTTCCCCTTTGTAATGTTGTATTCTAGCTCTCCCATCAAGAATCTATTTATTCGTGAATCTGCGCTTGGCCATCTTATTTGCTTTGTACAATAGAACCTTAGCAAATGTTGTAAGTAGAGGCTTGAAAACTGCCTGTCCATTAGAGCTTGCTCTTTTGATAATATTGGAAATTTTGTATTAAGCATAATATGAAATCTTGGTGAACCACCATAACAGCAGCATATAGCCCAATTATCTTATTGACTACTATATGGTGGCAAATGCATTAATGAGACTAGATAGAGCAGCTGAAGGTGAAAAACTAACCCAAATTGTTCAACTATAGAAATGAGAAATAAGTAGACTATTTGTTATTCTAACCCACCAAATTTTAGGGTGGTTTGTTCTTGGTAAATGCTAATTAATACAGTTAGTGTTTACTCCTTTTCGTATATCACTGAGTAGATTTTTCCCCACTTTCAAGTTGATACTCATCAGATACATTGAAGGAAAATAGCTAAAACTTAACTGATTTTTATTTGAAGGTTTATACATGTCATATATTAAATATGGTTCACATATCAGCTTCATAAAAGACCATGTATTTATTTCTACAATAGAAGATGTTTAAACTTTTTCAGATTTTTTTAAAACATCATAGCATCTTGGCATGCTTTACAATTTTCAATATAGATAGTGGTGTAAAAATCTTTTTTTTTTTTTGCTTTGTTACAAATATATCAATTAGTTTCAGAACTCAAAGATGGTTATATTAAAAAGAAAATAAGTGACATTTTAGATAAGAAAAAAGTTGATAAATTCCCAATTACAGAAATATAAAAAATGGCATGGACCCTAATACTTGACAGATCAGTCATTGAAAGCTTTCCTAGCATTTAATGACTGTAGGGATCTCAGTAGGCATGGCTCCGTAGGCAATGTCTGGTACACTTTCACTAGGGAATAGTGCTCCACTTATTTGCTTTCAGAAATAAAAAACACTTTAAATTCTAATTAATGTGGTAGTTTTGATAGTGTTTGTGAAATATTCCAGTAAATAAGTTTCTAAACTAAACTTATATGTGAATTTTAAATAATTTGTTCAATTTTATTGTCAAGGAAGGCTTCCTCAAAGACTTTCCTACAAATTATACTTATTAAGTGAAGACTACTGTTCATTATGCCAAACTTCCAGTCAATTATTATTTATAGAAATATTTTCCTTAAGATGCAAAAGCATAGAAATGTGTTCTGTACTTGATGTGTTTCAATGATTAAAAACTAATTATTAATAAGCAAACACATTTTTGTGACTTTGTTTCTATCATATTATTGATCTCGTATCATCATATTTGATTGTATTTATAGTCTTTCAATTAAGTTATCTTGCAGTATTTGATTTTAAATGGATTCTCAAAATTTGTTTAACACCTACAGGTTATAAAAATATATGAATATGCTTAACCAAAAGTAAGTTTTTTAGTAAATTCGAGTCAACAACAGTTTTTAAAGACATAGCATGTGTAGACTGATGTATAACTGTGCAAATTAAAAGAATACTGTATATTAACACAATGGATCCAGTTTCAGTTTTCTGCATATAGCTAATCAGTTTTCCCAACACCATTTATTAAATAGGAAATCCTTTCCCTATTGCTTGCTTAGTTCATGTCCTTTGCAGGGACATAGATGAAGCTGGAAACCATCATTCTCAGCAAACTGACACAAGAACAGAAAACCAGACACAGCATATTCTCACTCATAAGCGGGAGTTGAACAGTGAGAACACATGGACATCACACACAGGAGCCTGTTGGGGTTTAGGGGGCCAGGGGAGAGATAGCATTAGAAGAAATACCTAATGTAGATAATGGGTTGATGGGTGCAGCAAGCCACCATGGCACATGTATACCTACATAACAAACTTGAACAGTCTGCACATGTATCTCAGAACTTAAAGTATAATAACAAAATTCTTAAAATTAAATAAATAAATAAAATAAAGTAAATTTTAAAAAAGATAATAGAATCAAGAAGAGTAGGAATTTAGATTATTGCCAAGGACAAATAATATAATAGTATGATTTGAAATATTTCATCAGAAGACATAATTTCTGCTTCTCTATATAATAGTACAAGAATAGAAAGTAAATAGAACCTAAACTAGAAGAGACAAACTAAGGAAGATTTACCCAAGAAATGTAGCAATGATAAATAAATTATCAGGAAGAAGTGAGCACTAATGACCAGGACCTGAAAAGATAATAATCACTATATTTGTAAATCAAAATACATGATTTATAACTAAAACACTAATTTATTATTCTATCCATTTAGAATATTAATCATTTTACTATATTATCAAATATAAACTTTATTAATATTTAATATTTAGTATCAATTATTTCTGTTGGAGTTAAAATCTAGTCCTGAGTTTCACTTTCAACTTCAGTCCTATCACCCTGTTATTTTAAATAATTTATTACATGAATGCTGACAACATAGCCCTTCGTGTACATGAAGATGTAAATGATATATCCCCCTTAAGACTTTCCAAGTTAATTTTACCTCTAAACTTTGATGTTCCAAAAACATTGTCTTTGACATTTTTTAAATCTATAGTGTTGACACTACTTTGTATGATTGTATAAGTTAGGATGACTCACAGAAAATGAAAAGTAATTTAATTTCTGATATTTACAAAATATGACCTGGTCAACATGATAATATATCATGTGCTAAGTGGATTAGTGACCAGTAATATCCTAAGGGATTTGTATTTCTATTTCCACAGATGACAAAATTGATATCCAGAATTATCAAGATACTTATCAAGTAGAGGATCTGAAGCTACAATTCACATCCTTGATCAAGTTCATTTCTTTTTCTAATAAGACCATATAGCTTTCTACAGAGTAGAATTTATCTGTATATTACCTTAAAATTTCTCATTTCAATGGACCACTGAATTCAAAAATTGAAACATGGGTTATTAATGGAGAAGTCATATAAAAGTTATTCTGATGATTTATGGTCAACCATAAGTCAGCAATTTGAAGCTTAAAATGTGCCCCAAAGATAATGACCTTTTCTAATTATAAAGGGGCTCCTGGGTAAGGTAGACAGGGCTAAAGTAAGCATTAAAACAAAATGAAAGAAAGTACGGTAAATAAAGTTGTTGGGCCTAGTTAATGCATAATACAATAAAATGTGATTTTCTATTAAACAAACCAGACAGGAATCGCAAAAGAGGTTAAATATAATAAATTTATTTAGAGAGTTGTGGAATCTTAACTTCAAAACCTTGAAAACATTAAATCAACCCCAAATAATACATTATTTATATTTAATGACCATTACGCATTAGAGATATGTAATAGCACTCTGACTATACTAATCTGAAAGAGCTCCCAGTAGCGAAAAAAAATAGCGAAAAATGTATATATTTTACTATTAGTACATAATAGTTTTCAATGGCTTCTTCATAGCTAACTAGATATTAGAAAATTATCTAAGATGCCTCAGATCTTAGCACAAAATTTATGCTTTTTGCTTTTTATGTATGCCACCAAAAACCTATAATGTTCATATTTCTCTGGGAACTCTGTTGTCATCACCAGAATATCATGATATAAGATACCCAATTTGCATATTGACAGGAAATTAATTTTAACCATACTGTAAGTAACCGCAAGCCACCATTAAAAAGCATTTGAACTTCTAGTATTAGACTAAATCAAAAAATATTAAAAACTAGGTTGCTGAACCTGAAATATAGCAAAATTCTGCAGTGTTTCCTGGGATTTATCAAAACTTAAAAAAGTTATTGCTTTAATGTAGCAATGGTAGTACTTAACACAAATAATAAATTAACCAGCCTATCGCATTTTTGAAAAACCTGCATGCATGCCTTTATTGTACAAAACACCTAGAACAGGCTAGGTTTCCCTTGGGAATTTTCATATAAAAGTTAATTTGTTTTAATATCAAGGATGATTTAATATTACCAGCAAAAAAGCTACAATCAGCCCTCCATTTTGATGGGTTCTTCATCAGGGGATTCAGCCAACTGCAGATCTAAAATTTGCAGAACAAAAAAAATAGATGGTTGTATGTATTGAACATATTCAGACTTAAAAATTCCTAAGAAATTTGGCACAACCATAATTTACATAACATTTACATTGTATTAGGTATTATAAGCAATCTAGAGATAATTTACAGTATACAATGTTATACGCAAATATTAAACCATTTTATATAAGATAATTTACTCTCTGTGAACTTTGGTATCCAATGGTTGGGTTCTGGAACAAATCCCCCACTGATACCCAGTGAAATTAGATGACTGAAATTAACTTGGAGGCATCTTTCTCATTCATTCAAATTATTATATATAATAACATTTCATAACAGCAATATGACTAATTTTCCAGGTAAGCACAAAATGTGTCTGGAGGATATTGATAAGTACTTATAACCACCAACCTAAGACCCAAGAATGATAAAAATTTACCACTTGGATTCCCAAAAGTAATCTTCAAGATTCATGTCAAGTACCCAATTGTTATAAAGTAATTTCTCCAACACTTTACATTTTTGAAAGAATTGAGATAAATTCAGTTCACTAAAATTCCACTTGAGCCTATTTAATTTCCTATATTAGGTTGTATTAACAACATGATTTTGTTTGGGTTTGGGGGTTATGCTTGAACAAGACTTAAGTTAATCATTTGGGTACTTAAATGTTCTTAACTCAAAGATTTCTTCTTACAGTCATTTCAAGAACAGCTTTATATTCTTCAATTCATCTATTCCGTAGGAAATAAACACAAAGGAACTTTATTCTGCTCACATTTTTCTGCCTTGTCACCGAAATGCATTGCTTAGGGGCAATTTTCATGTACAAAAGGCCTATATGCTACATGGATTTAAACACCTATATTTCTCAGCTAAAGGTCAAAGGGTGTTAATCACAGCCCCATAATTGCTCTCAGCCTTCATTAACAGACACCATATTAAACTGATGGAAAGCCCTGCTTAATCAGGCTTTGCTAAAATTACTCAGGTAGATTATCAAGATGAAAGAGTAGGGAAGCTAGAAATGGCCCTGAGGGAGAATGTGCTCTGAAAGTATTTATCTTCCTTCTGACACCAAAACCTATGTAGCAATGAGAGATCTTTGTAAAGTAAAAGTTCAGAGTTACTATTAGATTTTATTTTTAAGCATTAGAGTTTGGTGATTTCAATTATAAATGAAAGCACAACTTGTTGCAGGATGATTTCAGCAAGGATGTTCCATTTCTTCATATATAGTAATAATCTTGCTTTCTAGTACTTGAAATGTCTAAAGCCATTTGGATTTATATAGACCACTTCTATTTGTTATTTGTTCCTCAAAAAGCAGACATTTATTCCTCAAAAAGCAGATATGTAAAATATACCAGAGTGTTTATACACACACACACACACACACACACACACACACACACACGTTGTATATATACACACACCTACATTTGATTTCTATCAAAAGGTTTTGATCAAGGAAAATATGTATGTGTGCACGTTTGCATTCATATATACATTGTGAAATTACTGTATGAATTAATATTTATTGAATTCAATTAAAGACTATTTTCATTATGATACTATAAAAGACACTATGCTAAATCCTAAGAAGCTATACAAATATTTTAAAACACTTCTCCTAAGTTGGTTACTTTTGAACAGACATACACACGTAGTATAAGAGCAGGCAGAATGGGATACATTAATGATATAAAATTTTACAAGAATTTGGAGAAATAAACAGTTAATTTTGGCTGAGAAGCCATAAACTGTTTAATAATTCTTCATGAAGAAACAATTTTTAAGTCTAATCTTTAAAAATGAGTCTTAATAAATCATACTGATGGCATTGGGCAGCACTTTTTCTTTATTAAAATATTAGCTTGTAAGAAGATATTTGATAGCAGGTATATGTAATTAGAAGTATGTGACAGTTCTTTGCAAACCACCAGGGCAGAGGAGAAGTTCAATATACCAGAAACAGAGACCAATGTAAAAACCAACAAAAGGGTGGAATGGTAGAATAATTGGAATCATGAGAGTAGGCATTTAGTAATTCAAATGTAAGTATTTTATCATGAGGTTGTTAGGATACATTGAAATATTTTAAGAAAATATTTTAAGGAACAGATGCAATGGCATAATTTTCTTTTTAAAAGTGTATTTGATGGAAGGAGGTGAAAGTGAAAACTAGAAGATGAGTTTGAATGTGATTGCTGAATTCCATTGAAAAATAAAGGTAACGACATAAGTAAAATAGTGGCAATGAGAATTAATAAGTATGCAATAATGATAATAAGGAGATAAGAAAGCTCAAACTTGGAAATTGATTAGATGTGTGGTCACAAATATAGAAAAGGAAACATTCAAAATAATGGCATTCTATTATCTCTTACTATTTCATTTTTTGTACAGAGAGCTCTTTCTTTTGCCTCATTTCTATCACATATCTATCTTTTATTTCTGAAGTAGAAATATTATATATATATATATAATGAACGGCGAACAAAAGAAATGCAGTAAGATTACATTCTTGGTGATTTGATTCATGGTGATAAATTTTTCTAAACATTGTTCCTTTCTATTAAAATCATAAGCTCATATTGACTTTAGTAAGCATTCTGTAAATAGAGTTGGAAAATAAGATTGTTAATTACTCTAATTCCAAAGATCTCTTTTCCAGTGTATCTGGATATCCATGTCAGAAATTACATTTCAGGTTTGCCTTTAAATTATAATGTGATGTTAATCCATCATCAATGCTTTATTCAGTGTGTCCTTACCAATTAATAGTGTAAAAGTTATTCCGCAACTGAAACTAATACTTTTTTAAAAAATCCCGTGGAAATAATCTGTGAAGTTCATAGTAAAATATTCTTTGTCACAAAGTTGAATGTGCAAGGATATGTTTTGAAATGGTGTCGATGTATCAAAATAACACATTTCATGCTGTGTGATAAAATTTTCACCACTGTCAAACTCAGAAAAATAATATCTTAACAGGTTTACAGGAAAGCAAAACATGCTTCATTATCGCTTTGAATATTTCATGAGATCAAAAGAAGCATGCTTTTTTTTTTCCCAGGGAAGAATCTGTTTTGTTACTGAGAAAAACTTGTTTAGGTTTGAAAAGGTCAACATTTCAAAGATAAATGTCACATTTTTGCTTAAAACTATGAATTTCTAAATTTTCTCAGAGTGAAAACTCATGTAATAGTTGCAATATAATTTCATTTATAGATATTCCAAGTCAACATTTTGAAAGAAAAACAATGCACATTTTTTAAACACAAGTAAGGGAAACTAACGGTATGATAGAAAATTAATTTTAGTGTCTCAGGTGTACATTGTGTTGATGCCATTGGGCTATGATATATCTTGATTTGAATCCAAGACATTCCCTCACTGTGATAAACTAACTTTCCTAGGCCTTCTTCTTAATTTGCTAGAGATGCTGTAACAAAATGCCGCAGACTGGGTGGGTTAAACAACAGAAATTCACTTTCTCACAATTCTGGCGGCCAGAAATCCAAAAACATGGGGCTGGCAGGGTTTTGTCTCTTCTGAAGCCTCTCTCCTTGGCTTGAAGATGGCTGCCTTCTCACTGTATCCTCACGTGGCCTCTCCTCCAAGTATGCACATCTCTGCTGTTTCTCTCTCTGCCTTAATTTCCTCTTCCAGGATATAATGGTATCAGTCAGATTGAATTAGGGGCCATTCTAATGACTTCATTTTAGCCTAATTACCTCTTTAGAGTCTCTAAGTCCAAATATAGTCACATTCTGACATACTAGAAGTTAGGACTTAACCATAGGAAGTTTGGAGGTAACTATGGAGTCCAGAACAGCCCTACTTTTTTTCAGAATACGAAGAAACAGAATTATCATTTAAAATTCACAGGAAAATAGATATTGAAAAGAAATATATTTTATTCCCAACCCAACTTGACAACAAATAAAAATAAATCAGGAGTTAAGAAAACTATGAGAAAAATTTTCAGAGACATTCTTGAGCAATGGCAATTTGTGTTTTCATTTGTAATTCTCATAAAATATTACTGCTTAATTATTCCACTTGTCTTTCAGTTGATTAACACTTGGCCAATTTCTCACATCATCTATAATCCTTTGTCAGTAAACTCATTTTTTTAGCAACATATATACCACTTTGGAGGAGGTTAAGAGCTATTTTTGATGTCGAATAAATACGATTTTAGTAGCAGACAAGTATCTTTTAAATTCCTGACGTTATAAAGAAAGAAAAGAAAGATGCTTTCTTGATATATTGAAGACAATCCATCTCAAGCTGGTTGTCAGTAGAATATTAAATGCTGATTTTGTGGACACTCTCATCTCCAATATTACTGGCACTATTTAAAATTATTCTCTACAGACTGATCAATGTGTTAATGATAGCAACAACAAAGAGGTACACCTATTAAATATTAATATTATAATAGTAATATATAATTATTTGAGGTCATGTAATTTTTAAAAAATTTGGAGTACTGGAGGAACAAGGAGGATATACACTATAATATTTTTGTTTTCTTTAAATTTTTTACATTATCTTTATGACACTCAATACATTATAGTTTTTAAAAACTGAATAAACAAAATAATATTCTTACAGGCAATAAAAATGTAAAGATATTTATCCTAGTAATGTGCAGGATGTTCAAGTTACTTACATTGTATTTGGAAATATTATAAATGTGTCTATAATAACATATATATAACTTTTCTGGAGAAATTTTAAAAAATATACTAAGCAAATGTGGGGATAATTCTAAATCATTTCTGGCTACTGAATGTTATAAAGATGTCATTTCCTCCCCAAATAAACATATATGCTTAATACAATGATAATCAAATGCAAGTTATTTTTAAAATTTTAAATGAAATGGTCAGTAAGTAAGAGAACCTAATAGCTTTGTGAATGGAAACGCTATGTTAAAACTCGCTTTAGTAGAAATTAAGGCCTACATTACCGTTTCAATTCCTAACCAATTGTGACCTGGTTTCCAGAGTAGAGAACTGATTTATATCTTGAGATAGGATCTTAGAATATGCATAATTGAATATATAATGAAGAAAATGAAACAGATATTAGAATATTTAATAAACAATGCTTGACATATGAAGGAAAAACTAGGTTCATATCTGTCTATATATCCAAAATAAATTTCATGATAAAATATCAAACAAATAAATGTAAATACCTCCTTATTTAGATTCCAGATGAAAAAAAAAATTGTAAATAGTAAAAATGCAAAGGGAGAACAAATGCAGGAAAACATTGATAGTCTAATTTCCTAAGCCCATATTTCCATTTCTTAACAAATCCTATTTAGTTTATCTCTAATGCCTATTGCTTATCAGGCAGTTTCTCTCTATCTTTTTTACCAGCAAGCAAAAAGTAGTGTACAGCTGAAGTTCAATGGCAGCCTCCTAAATTATTTTCTGTTATCCCAAAGCTCACACCATTTGTCGTTCAGCAGGAAGATCATACATGAAAACATAATGCTGGCTAACAATCATTAAACATGTAGTATGGGCCATGTACTGTTCTGTTTCTTGGCTATTATAACACATTAATCTTCATATTAATCTTAACTTATGGCCCTCATTTTTAAATGAAGAACCTGAAAACATGAATAACTTATGACTTTAGCATTCATTAACAAAGTCACACAGCAAGAGAGAGGCAAGGCAAGATTTACACCCACATGCTTACAGCCAGAGCCTACAGTATAAACTCTGCACTGAACTGTCTCTGTAAAGCAGCCCTGAAATTTATCTAGATTTGAAGAGAATAACTTCAGCTTCTTTCCATGGCATACAAAACCCTCATTGTGCTGCCTGCCTGCATTTCTCCTGACTCATTTTATGTGACCTACACCCATTCACTCACAAACCTCCCATTGAATTCCTTGCACTTGCCAAGCTTATTCTGAGGTAACATCCTTCACTTTGGCATTACTCTCTGCCTGGTTCTTCCCAATGTTCTTAAAATAGTATATACTCAGAGATAAATTACCCTACATAAAGTAATGTATGTCCTCCACAAATACATACTCCAGGAGACTGTAGTATGTATTACATCATGCTATTTATTCTTTAAAGCACCCACCACTATCATACATCTTTTTTCTATTTGTTATTAATTTATATTTTGACCTCCCACACTAGAATGTAATCTCTATGAGGTCAAGTGTCTAGCCCTTTCTGAATAGAGCTTTCCCAGCAATGATTAAATCACTATGTGACAAAGCATAATTTATTAATATTAAATTAATGAAGGTAATTAATGCCAGACTAAATAAAGATGCAAATCTTTTGTATGCTAAAAAAAACTGTGATTAGAACAGTACTTCCCACTCAATTCTTTTGTAAACCTAAAACTACTTTAAAAAGCGTGTTCTCACTCATAGGTGGGTGTTGCTTAATGAGAACACATGGGTACAGGAAGGGGAACATCACACACTGGGGTCTGTTGGGGAGTAGGGGTTTAGGGGAGACAGCAGTGGGTGGGGAGGTTGGGGAGGGACAACATTGGGAGAAATGCCTGAGGTAGGTGACTGGGGATGGAGACAGCAAACCACCATGGCATGTGTGTACCTATGCAACAATCCTGCAAGATCTGCACATGCACTCCAGAACTTAAAGTACAATAAAAAAAAGTCCATTAATTAAAAACTTAAAATAATGTTAGAAAAAGGGGAAAGCATTTTCAACATTATGCTATAATGAATTAAAACTCGTAAATGTGGAATTTTAGAATTTATTTATTTACATATAAAACATCAAGACCCTACTTTTAATAATGTGCAAAAAACACTGAAGTTTCCTGTACTTGAAAATGCAAATGTTGAACACATGTATAAAATAATTTAAATTTTAAATTTCTTCCCTTTGAGAATTTGTATTATCTTGGATAAGTTGGACAAAAACAAATGAATAAATATATTTGTCACAACATATAAGCAAACAAATCCAAAACACTTCAGATAATAAACCTGATTTGATATCCTGATTGATAAGAAGAAAAATAAAGCAAGATTAAGATATAGGATGTTATAAATATTTATTGAAATAATTGGTTTGTTAAGCATTTATATAAATGCACACATATAACTCTTTATAAAATGTTTCATTAAATGCACACAACATTAATGAGGAAATCTCTAGTATCTTAACATTTTACATATGGAAACGGAAATAGAGAGGTTAATATACTTGCCAACAGCACAAACTACCAAAATACAGAGCTTGGATTTGAAGATTTTGAAGCCCACACTTGAAAAAAGTGTTACCACTTCCAGTATTTTGTATAAATAATAAATGAGCAAATGAGTGACTGAATATTTTCCATTTGGCCAATTTATCAAATTATGTTCTAAATCATTAAATTGTATTCATATTTCTTTTATTCATAAATACAATAAAAATATGCCCATCTAATCTAATCTATTCTTGACTTTTTCCTTAAAGTATGAAATATTACATTTCGTCTGCCACAATGGAAATTTAGCAGATTAGGAACTACAGAATGGAGAGCAAACAAACCTCAAAGCTAGCAAAAGACAAGATATAGCCTAGATTACAGTAGAACTGAAGGAGACAGAGACACAAAAAGTCTTTCAAAAATAAAAAAAAAAACATTAGGAGCATTTTTTTTTAATAGTTGATACGATTGACCACCAGCTAGACTAATAAAGAAGGAAAGAGAGAAGAATCAAATAGACACAATTAAAATAATAAGGGGAATATCACTACTGACCCCTCAGTAATACAAACATAATATAGTATAGAATACTATAAATAGGTCTAGGCACATAAAGTAGGAAATCTAGAAGAAATGGATACATTCCTGGAAGCATACACCCACACAGGACTGAACCAGGAAGAAATTGAATCCCTGAAAAGACCAATGATGAGCTCTGAAATTGAGGTAGTAGTAAATAGCCTACTGTTCAAGACTAGACAGATTCACAGCTAAGTTCTACAAAAGGTACAAAGAAGAGCTAGTACCATTTCTACTTAAACTATTCCACACAACTGAAAAGGAGAAACTCCTCTCTAGCTCATTTTATGAGGCCACCATCAACCTGATACCAAAACCTACAGAGATACAACAACAAAAAAAGAAAACTTCAAGCTTGAACATATAAATAAATGTAATTTATCACATAAACAGAACTAAAGGGAAAAAACCACATGATTTTCTCAATAGGTTTTGAGAAGGCCTTGGATAAAACTCAAAATCCCTTCATGTTAAAAATGTTCAATGAACTAGGTATCAAATGAACATACCTCAAAATAATAAGAATCACCTATGAAAAGCTCAGGGTGAATATCATACTGAAGGAACAAAAGCTGGAATCATTCCCTTTGAAAACCGGCACAAGACAAGGATGCCCTATCTCCCCACTCCTATTCAGCATAGTATTGGAAGTTCCAGCCATGGCAATCTGGCAAGATAAAGAAATAAAGGGTATTCAAATAGGAAGAGAGGAAGTCAAATTATCTTCGTTGGCAGAGGACATGATTCTGTAAAACCCCATTGTCTCAACCCAAAACCCCTTAAGCTGATAAACTGCTTCAACAATCTCAGCATACAAAATCAGTATACAAAAATCCCTAGCATTCTTATATATCACCAAGCAAGCATAAAGCCAAATCATGAATGACCTGTCATTCACAATTGCTGCAAAGAGAACAAAATACCTAGAAATACAGCTAACAAGGGAAGTGAAGGACCTCTTCAAAGAGAACTACAAACCACTGTTCCAATAAATCAGAGAGGACACAAACAAATGGAAAACATTCCATGCTCATGGAGAGGAAGAATCAATATGGTGGCAATGGACATACTGCTCAAAGTAATTTATAGATTCAATGCTATTCCCATTAAATTACCATTGACATTCTTCACAGAATTAGAAAAAAACTATTTTAAAATTCATATAGAACCAAAAAAAAAGCCTGACTATCCAAGAAAATCCTAAGCAAAAAGAGCAAAACTGGTGGCATCGCACTACCCGACTTCAAACTATACTAGGCTACAGTAACCAAAACAGCATGATATTGGTACAAAAACGCACAAATAAACCAATGGAACATAATAGAGAACTCAGAAATAAGACCGCAAACCTACAACCATCTGATCTTCAACAAACCAGAAAAAAAGCCACAGGGAAATGATTCCCTGTTTAATCAATGGTGCTGAGGGAGCTGGCTAGCTCTATGCAGAAAATTGAAACCGAACACCTTTCTAACCTTATACAAAAATGAACTCGAGGTGGATTAAAGACTTAAAATGTAAAACCCAAAACCATAAATATCCTAGAAGAAAACCTAGGCAATACCGTTTAGAACATAGGCCAGGCAAAGACTTCATGACAAAAAATCCCAAAAGGAATTGCAACAAAAGCTAAAATTGACAAATGGGATCTAATGAAACTAAAGAGATTCTGAACAGCAAAAGAAACTGTCATCAGAGTGAAAGGACAATCTATAGTATGGGAGAAAATTTTTGCAATTTATTTATCTGACTAAGGTCTGATATATAGTGTTTACAAATTTACAAGAAAAAAACAACCCCATTAAAAACTGGTCAAAGGACACGAACAGACACTTCTCAAAAGAAGATGTTTATGCAGCCAAGAAGTACATAAAAAAAGCTCAACGTCACTGTTCATTAGAAAAATACAAATAAAAAACACAATGAGATACACCTCATGATAATCAGAATGGCGATTTTTTAAAAGTCAAGAAACAACAGATGCTGGTGTGGTTGCAGAGAAAAAGGAACACTTTTACACTGCTGGTGGGAGTGTAAATTAGTCCAAGCATTTTGGAAGACAGTGATAATTTCTCAAAGATCTAGAGGCAGAAATACCATTTGACCCAACAACCCCATTATTGGGTATACACCCAAAAGAATATAAATCATTCTATTATAAAGACACACACATATGCTGTTCATTGCAGCACTATTCACAATAGCAAAGACATGGAATCAACCCAAATGCTCATCAGTGGTAGACTGAATAAAGAAAATGTGGTGCATATACATGATGGAACACTACGCAGCCATAAAATAATGAGATCATGGTCTTTTCAGGGACATGGTTGGAGCTGGAAGCCATTTTTCCCAGCAAACCAAGGCAGAGACAGGAAATCAAACACTGAATGTTTTCACTTACATATAGGAGCTGAATGATGAGAACACATGGGCACATGGTGGGGAACAACACACACTGGGGCCTGTTGGGGGAAATAAGGGAAAAGTTGAGCATCAGGAAGAATAGCTAATGGAGGCTTGGCTTAATACCGAGGGGATGAGTTGATCTTTGCAGCAAACTACCATGGTACACGTATACCTGCATATCCTGCACATGTACCCCAGAGGTTAAAAGTTGGATAAAAAAAGAAATGCTATCAAAAAAATAAAATACAACCTCTTACATTGAAAGTTCAATTTCTTACCTGCAAAATTACCACTGCAAATATCAAATTAAACTTTTTTTTCTTGAAGGACTATTTATAATTTACGGCAGAGTAGAGCAGATTCACTTAGATGACTCCATTTTATGATGTTTTATGGATTTATCACTAGTTTATCTTTTAATTCAATCATTAAGAAAACTATTGTGGCATTAAGACCATAATTATGGTAAGAAAAAAAAAGGTAGACTATTTCCATTTTAGATACTCTTGCTTTCCAAATCAAAAAGTTCCACACTATAATAAAAGGGAACATAAAAAATAAAATAAAGATAGCAAGAATACAAATACCATTATCAGAGAGTGAGAAGCATTTTTTTCTTTTCTCAAACCATAGCTTTTCCCTTCTGCCGCATCCAGAAAAACCCACTGGGTGAATCAAAATTCTACAGAAACTTGGATTGTATGTCTTGGTGTTGGTTTTCTAAATGAATAAATTATGTAGTTCACTGAATGAGTAAATATATTGCTAAAATAATAAGATTGAATTATTACACCTTTAAATGAACACTGAAGAAATAAATACAAATTACATTATCTCTATTATATTCTTATTTTTTATTTCAAATATTATGGGTGAGATAATGTCAACATTCTGGATAAATTTATTCCATCAGCAAAATTCCAAGAGAAAATAGGCGCATGTGAATTTATATGTATATTTATACTGACAGTGGCATATGAATTTTTTGTTATATCATTATAATTATTTTATATTTATAATTAAAATGTCTAATTATACTACTTTTCATAAAAAAGTGTTAATGCATCAGATATACCTAGAAAAAAAGCCCCACACCTTATTTTCATTCTGATGTGTGGCAAAGCTGATAAGAAGCTGTTAACAATACAGAATTGTAATGTGATGGTTTTATATAGTTAGGGGTGTGAAGCTGAATTTATTAAAGGGATCAAATATAGTTATTTTTGTTATTTTTTTCTGTTAACAAATAAATGCTTCATCCAACATGTTGTTTTCATATAAATATTCAGTATGCTAAAATGGAACCTAATGGCAATTACTGACCTTTGTATCATTTTAAAAAAATTGTATTAAAATAATGAATTCGTGTTTTTAATAAATGTATTTATTTTCTAATTTTTCTTGTAAGAAACACTTGCTAATAACAAACTATAAATACAGATGAAAAATTGGCAGGACTTTTTCTTTTCTTTTTTAAGTTCAAGCACTATCCCAGATATCTTTTATTTTTCTACCTACAACCCAATATCTGAGGGTAATTCGTGAATATTTATTTGAGTGTAATAAGGGTCAAACTAACGCAAGGTAATGATCCAGTACTTTTTTGTCCTCTTTCCTCCCTGTAGGAATCGATCATTCCTTAATGGGTCACTTGACATGATATATGAATAGAAAGTTTACCTTGTTCTTCCCACTCACTCTTCCCTGAAGGTGCAAAGGTAGAGTGCTTTCATAATAAAACAATTTATGGTTGGAAGTGCTTTTCCTTGCATCTTTACAAACAGTAACAGATATAATCATAGATATGTGTGCTAAAAAACATTTTTCTTATTCAGAATGTGATATTTAGGATCACTAAGGTCACATCTAGAATTTAGCTTTGCGATCATAGATCACTCTTCACGAACAAGCTTTTTAATTTTTATTTTCCTGGAGATTTGTGTGAGTTTGCCTTTGGATCATGAGTGCTGCTCCAATGGAGAAGTGCATGGAACCAGGAAAGAGAGCTGATTCTGCCCACATTCTTTCCAATGGACTGGGCTCAGCTATCCCTGATAGATCTATTCATGTTTGTCTAAAATAATTCATGTTATACAGTAAGGCGCACATCAAGGACTTTGCAAGGAGCTTCCAAATCTATTCTACAGCAAGCCATGAACACCCAACTGGTCAAGTACATCAGTGAAGTTGGTAATCACTACTTCAATACCATACCAAAAGAGTTTTAGTGAGAAAGTAAAGGAACTGATAAAATAAATTTTCTTACTAAATATTTTTCTGATTTAATGAAGAGTATTAATATTCAACATGGAATAAATGAAGTGAGTTGATACCTCATTTATATTACTTAATTTAATTAAAAATGTTGATTAACCTTAATTGGATACAGCTTACCTTATGACTCAAAAGTGCTAATTTTCTAAAAAATAGAGAATATTATCTTTTACAACTTAAAATGTGACCTTATAAAAAATCAAATATTTTATTTTTATGTTTTATTATATCTTTTCAATAAAGATACTTTCTCTAATACAGTAAAGTTCTATTGAATATTAGGATTTATGTACATATGCATACTACAAATTATCACTAAAAAGATAAGCCTTTTGAAAGGGCAAAGTTTATTGGAATATATGTTTAGTTTTATGGCGGTAAGACAGAGAGATGGTTTCCATAGGGTTTTAAAGAAACAAAATATACAGAGAGATCCAAGATGGCCGATCACTAGCAGCTCAGGATAGCAGCTCCCAGTAAAAGCGCAGAGAGCCAGTGGACACCACACTTACCGATAAATTTTTGCTGCCCACAGACCAGGACATTCCCAGCGGAGGAGCCCCACAGGTCGCCAGCGCGACCCTTTCGGCTGGCGTGGCTTTTTTGCTGGCGCCTCGGCTCGGCGGCTCTTGGTGTGGAGTAAATGGGACTGAGTCTCTTTTTGGATGATGTCTGGAGCTCTGGGAAGTCAGAGCAGTCCATCCAGCTGATTGAAAAAGGGACTGAGAAGCCAGACCAGAGACCCCC